>JAODAL010027382.1:0-55063 GCA_025379985.1 Phyllomedusa bahiana
GGTGTGGGGGGAGGGCCGGCGAGGTTGGGTGCGGGGTTTTGGTTTGGGGGGTTTTTTTGGGCGGCCGGGTCTGGGGGTTTCGGGTGTTTTTGGCGGCGAGGCTCTGGGTTTTCGCGGGGGGGGTGGGGCGGGGCCCGGGGAGGGGTTGTGGCGGGAGGCTCTGGGTGCAGCGGGGGTGTGGGGGCGGGTCTGGGTGCAGGGGTGTGTGGGGGGGGGTTGGGGCGCGGGTGTGGGGGGGTTGGGGGAGGGGTGGGGTGGCGGCGGGCTTGGGTGCCAGCGGGTGTGTGGCGGCGAGGCTCTGGGTGCAGCGGGTGTGGCGGCGAGGCTCTGGGTGCAGCGGGTGTGTGGCGGCGAGGCTCTGGGTGCAGCGGGTGTGTGGCGGCGAGGCTCTGGGTGCAGCGGGTGTGTGGCGGCGAGGCTCTGGGGGCAGCGGGAGGTTGGTGGGGCGAGGTCTCTTTGGGGGCGAGGGTGTGTGTGGCGGCGAGGCTCTGGGTGCAGCAGGTGTGTGGCAGCGGGGCTCTGGGTGCAGCGGGTGTGTGGCATTGAGGCTCTGGGTGCAGCGGGTGTGTGGCGGCGAGGCTCTGTGAGCAGCAGGTGTGTGGCGGCGAGGCTCTGGGGCGCGGGTTGGGGTTGTGGCGGGAGGGCTCTGGGTGCAGCGGGGGTGTGGCGGCGAGGCTCTGGGTGCAGCGGGTGTGTGGCGGCGAGGCTCTGGGTGCAGCGGGTGTGTGGCGGCGAGGCTCTGGGTGCAGCGGGTGTGTGGCGGCGAGGCTCTGGGTGCAGCGGGTGTGTGGCGGCGAGGCTCTGGGTGCAGCGGGTGTGTGGCGGCGAGGCTCTGGGTGCAGCGGGTGTGTGGCAGCGAGGCTCTGGGTGCAGCGGGTGTGTGGCGGCGAGGCTCTGGGTGCAGCGGGTGTGTGGCGGCGAGGCTCTGGGTGCAGCGGGTGTGTGGCGGCTGGTGGCTCTGGGTGCAGCGGGTGTGTGGCGGCGAGGCTCTGGGTGCAGCGGGTGTGTGGCGGCGAGGCTCTGTGCAGCGGGTGTGTGGCGGCGAGGCTCTGGGGGCAGCAGGTGTGGCGAGCGAGGCTCTGGGTGCAGCGAGGCTCTGGGTGCAGCGGGTGTGTGGCGGCGAGGCTCTGGGTGCAGTGGGTGTGTGGCGGCGAGGCTCTGGGTGCAGCGCGTGTGTGGCAGCGTGGCTCTGGGTGCAGCGGGTGTGTGGCGGCGAGGCTCTGGGTGCAGCGGGTGTGTGGCTGCGAGGCTCTGGGTGCAGCGGCGCGGGGTGGCGGGCGAGGCTCTGGATGCAGCGGGTGTGTGGCGGCGAGGCTCTGGTGCAGCGGGTGTGTGGCAGCAGAGGATCTAGGGTTTGCAGCGACGTGTGGCTCGGCGAGGGCCTCTGGTGCAGCGGTGGGTCTGTAGGCGGCGAGGATTCTGGGTGCAGCGGGTTTGTGGCGGCGAGGCTCTGGGTACATCGAATATGTGGCGGCGAGGCTCTGGATGCAGCGGGTGTGTGGCATCGAGTCTCTGGGTGCGAGGGTGTGTCGGCAGAGAGGGCTCTGGATGCAGCGGGGGTGTGGTGGCTGGTGGCTGGGTGCAGCAGGTGTGTGGCGGCGAGGCTCTGGGTGCAGCGGGTGTGTGGCGGCGAGGCTCTGGGTGCAGCGGGTGTGTGGCGGCGAGGCTCTGGGTACATCGAATATGTGGCGGCGAGGCTCTGGATGCAGCGGGTGTGTGGCATCGAGGCTCTGGGTGCAGCGGGTGTGTGGCAGCGAGGCTCTGGGTGCAGCGGGGGTGTGGCGGCGAGGCTCTGGGTGCAGCGGGGTGTGGGGGGGAGAGCGGCGAGGCTTTCTGGGTTACATCGTATGTGTGGCGGCGAGGGCTATTCGGGTTGCAGCAGGGGTGTGTGGCGGCGAGGGCTCTGGATGCCAAGCGGGTGTGTTTGGGATCGAGGCTTGGGTTTCAGCGGGGTGTGTTGCAGTGGGGGCTTTTGGGTGCGGGGTGTTTTGGGGGGGGCGGGGGCTCTCGGGGGCGCGGGTGTGTTTGGGGGCGAGGGGTCTGGGTTTAGGGGGGTGTGTGGGGGGCGAGGCTCTGGGTGCGCGGGGTGTTTTTTTGGGGGCCCAGGCTTTGGGTGCGCGGGTTGTTGGGGCGGCGGGGGCTCTGGGTTTTCAGCGAGGTCTGGGTGCAGGCCCGGGGTTTTGGGGGGAGCGAGGCTCGGGGTGCAGCGGGGTGTGTGGGGGCGAGGGTTTGGGGGAAAAGGGGGGTTTTGGGGGGCGAGGGGTTTTTGGGGTTTCAGCGGGTGTGGCGGGGGAAGGCTCTGGGTGAAACGGGTGGTGTGGGGGCGAGGCTCTGGGTGCCCCGCGGGGGGTTTTGGCGGCGGGGGGCTTTGGGGGGTGGGGGCTTGGTAGATGGGTGCAGTGGGTGTGGCGGCTGGTGGATGGGTGCATTTGGGTTTTGGCAGCTGGTGGTGGGTGGCAGCGGGTGGGCATGAGATTGTTGTATGGGTTTTTTTTTCCCCTTTCCCTTTAAAGAGGACGGCTCCTCTTTGGACGAAGATCCCTAAATGTCACGTGTGCGAGCACTGCAACGCTGCCTTCAGAACCAACTTTTTCCCCCCTGAAGGGGACAGTCTTTTTCACCAGGTTAAAAGACCCCCAAAGGGGGGGCCCCCCAGCCACACAGGGGAAACATAGGACGACCCCTCCCAAAAAATTTTACCGAGTAACAGGCCCCCCACGGGGGTCCCCCACAAACCACGGGGGCATAGGGCGACCCCTCCTAAAAATATACAGGGGGTAACTGCACCCTGGGGGGCCCCCCAGCCAACAGAACATATAGGACGGGCCCTTCCCAATACATATTTCAGAGGTAACTGCACCCACGGGGGTCCCCACAGCCACACAGGAAGCATAGGACGACCCCTCCTAATACATATCCAGAGGTAAATGCACACAACGGGGTCCCCACAGCAACACAGGAAGCACAGCACGACCCCTCCTAATACATATACTGAGGTAACAGCACCCACGGGGGTCCCCAAAGCCACACAGGAAGCACAGCACGACCCCTCCTAATACATATACAGAGGTAACAGCACCCACGGGGGTCCCCACAGCCACACAGGAGGCATAGGACGACCCCTCCTAATACATACTGCACCCACCGGGGTCCCCACAGCCACACAGGAAGCATAGGACGACCCCTCCTAATACATATACAGAGGTAACTGCACCCACTGGGGTCCCCACAGCCACACAGGAAGCATAGGACGACCCCTCCTAATACATACTGCACCACGGGGGTCCCACAGCCACAGGAAGCATTTGGACGACCCCCTCCTAATACATATACAGAGGTAACTGCACCCCTTGGGGTCCCACAGCCACACAGAACGTATAGGGCGGGGCCCCCTTCCCCAAAATATCAGAGGTAATTGCACCCTGGGGTCCCCAGCCACACAGGGGGAAAATTTGGACGACCCCTCCTAAAACATTACAAAGGGAACTGACCATGGGGGCCCCACGCCACAGGAAGCTAGGATGACCCTCCTAATACTATACAGAGGTAAATGCACCCAGGGGTCCCCACGCCCACGGAAGCATAGGCGACCCCTCCTAAAATAAAAAGAGGAAACTGCCCCCCCGGGGGGTCCCCACCCCCCAAAAGGAAACATAGGAGACCCCTCCTAATACATTTCAGAGGTAACTTCACCCACGGGGGTCCCCCCAGCCACACAGGAAGCATGGACGACCCCTCCCCTATAATTTTTTCAGAGGTTTCTGCACCATGGGGTCCCCACAGCCACCAGACATATGGGGCGGGCCCCTCTAATTAAAATACGAGGTAATGAAACCCCTGGGTCCCCAAGCCCCAGGAAGCAAGCACGACCCCCCCTAATCATATACAGAGGTAACTGCACCCACGGGGGTCCCCACAGCCACACAGAAACGTATAGGACGACCCCTCTAAAAATAACAGAGGGAAAAGGGGGGACCCCGGGGGGCCCCCCCAGCCCCACAGGAAGATGGATGGGGCCCCTCCTAAAACTATAAGAGGGAAAAAGCACCCACGGGGGTCCCCAAGCCCAAAACCCGGAAGCATAGGCGACCCCCCCTAAAAACTATTCGAGGAAACTGCACCCCGGGGTCCACGCCCACGGAAGATAGGCGACCCCTCCTAATACATATACAGAGGTAACTGCACCCACGGGGGTCCCCACAGCCACACAGGAAGCATAGGACGACCCCTCCTAATACATATACAGAGGTAACAGCACCCACGGGGGTCCCCACAGCCACACAGGAAGCATAGGACGACCCCTCCTAATACATATACAGAGGTAACTGCACCCACTGGGGTCCCCACAGCCACACAGAACATATAGGACGACCCCTCCTAATACATATACAGAGGTAACTGCACCCACTGGGGTCCCCACAGCCACACAGGAAGCATAGGACGACCCCTCCTAATAATATTACAGAGGTAACTGCACCCACTGGGGTCCCCACAGCCTCACAGGAAGCACAGCACGACCCCTCCTAATACATACTGCACCCACGGGGGTCCCTACAGCCACACAGGAAGCATAGGACGACCCCTCCTAATACACACTGCACCCACGGGGGTCCCCACAGCCACACAGGAAGCATAGGACGACCCCTCCTAATACATATACAGAGGTAACAGCACCCACGGGGGTCCCCACAGCCAGGAAGCCTAGGACAGACCCTCCTGAATACATTATTAACAAAGAGGTAAACTGCACCCACTGAGATCTCCAGGGGATACAGCAGGGCCCCCACCTCTCCCATTACACACCCTAGTAACTGCAATGTACTGACAGCTCCAGATACAGGAACAATAGAGTTTGGCTCAGTTTCCCCTAAAATCTGGAAATCCTTGTATGCAGGAGCTAGCGCTGGGTTTATCAGATTACAGATTAGCTCGAGAAGTCAGTGCCGGGGGCCGCGTATCCCTCCAGTATACTGAGGAGCGTCGCTGGGTCTTTCCGCTTACAGATCCGCTCTGCAGTCAATGCCGGGGGCTGTATCCTCCTGTAACTGCAGGAGCTGCTGGCTCTTATCGATACAGCTCAGCTCTGCAGTAGTGCGTGGGGGCTGTATCCTCCCCAGTAACTGCAGGAGTGTGGGTCTTATCAGATACAGATCAGCTCCTGCAGTCAATGCCGGGGGCTGTATCCTCCTGTACTGCTGGAGCTGGGGGCTTGGGTCTCTCCGATACAAGAATCAGCTCTGCAGTCATTGCCGGGGGGCTGTATCCTCCAGTAACTGCAGGAGCTGCTGGGTCTTATCAGATACAGATCAGCGCTGCCGTCATGCCGGGGGCTGTATCCCCCCAGTAACTGCGAGTGGCTGGGTCTTATAGATAAGATCAGCTCTGCAGTCAAGTGCCGGGGGGCTGTATCCTCCTTGTAACTGCAGGAGCTGCTGGGTCTTTATCCGGATACCAGATGCAGCTCTGCAGTCAGTGGCGGGGGCGTCTCCTCTGTTACTGCAGGAGCTGCTGGGTTCTTATCAGATAACAGATCAGCTCTGCAGTCCGCTGCTGGGGGCTGTTCCTCCCTGTACTGCAGGGAAGCTGCTGTGTCTTATCAGATACAGGATCAGCTCTGCAGTAGTGCCGGGGGGCTGTATCCTCCCTGTAAAACTGCGGGAGCTGCTGTGTCTTATCAGATTACAGATCAGCTCTGCGTAGTGGGCCTGGGGGCAGCTATCTCCCAGTAACTGCAAGGGAGCTGCTGGGTCTTATAGATACGATCAGCTCTCTGCACGTCAGTGCCGGGGGCTCGTATCCTTCATGTAAATGCTGGGCTGCTGGGTTTATCAGATACAGATCACTCTGCTGGTCAGTGCCGGGGGGCTGTATCCTCCCCTGTAACTGACGAGATGTTGGTATTATTCAGAGACAGAATTCAGCTCTGCAGTCCAGTGTCGGGAGGCGGTATCCTCTGTTTACACTGCGGCGCTGTGGGTCTTATCAGAATACAGATCAGGCTCTGCAGTCAGTGCCGGGGGCTTTTCCTCCCTGTAACTGCAGACAGCTGCAGGTCTTATCAGATACAGATCAGGCTCTGCAGTCAGTGACGGGGGCTGTATCCTCCTGTAAATGAAGGAGATGCTGGGTCATTATCAGATTACAGATTCAGTCTGCAGTCAGTGCGGGGGCTGTTTCCTCCCTGTAACTCAGAAAGCTGCAGGGCTTATCCAGATACAGATCAGCTCCTGCAGTTCAGTGCCGGGGGCTGGTGTATACTCTGTAGCTGCAGAGCTGCTGGGTCTTATCAGATACAGGATCAGCTCTGCAGTCAGTGCGGGGGCTGTATCCTCGCTGTAACTGCGGAGCTGCTGGGTTCTTATCAGATACAGATCAGATCTGCAGTCAGTTGCCGGGGGCGGTTTCCTCCTGTACTGCAGAAGCTTGCAGGGTCTTTCTCAGATACAAGATCAGCTCTGCAGTCAGATGCCGGGGGCTGTATCTTCTGTAAATGCATGGAGTGCTGGGATTATCAGATTCGATCAGCTCTGCAGTCAGTGCCGGGGGCTGTATCCTCCCAGAAACTGCAGGAGTGCTGGGTCTTATCAGCTACGATCAGCTCTGCAGTCCAGTGCTGGGGGGCGTCATCTCCTGTAACTGCAGGAGCTGTGGGTCTTATCGTAAAAGATCAGCTCTTGCAGTCAGTGTCGGGTGCTGCTGTATCCTCCTGTCCCCCCCCCCACCCCCCCCCCCCTCATGCAGGAGCTGCTGGGTCTTATCAGATACAGAATCAGCATCTGCAGTCAAGTGCCGGGGGCTGTATCCTCCCCGTAAGTAACTGCAGGGCTGCTGGTTTATCAGATACAGATCAGCTCTGCAGTCAGAGCGGGGGCTGTATCCTCCAGTAAACTTGCAGGGAGTGTGGGTCTTTTCAGATACAGATCAGCTCTGCAGGTCAGTTTGTCGGGGGCTGTCTACCTCCCTGTAATGCAGGGGTGCTGGGTCTTATCAGATACAGATTCCGCTCTGCAGTCAGTGCCGGGGGCTGTAACTCCTGTAACTGCAGGACACTGCTGGGTCTTATCAATACGAGAATCAGCTCTGCAGTAGTGCGGGGGGCTGTTCTCCTCCTTAACTGCAGGAACTTGCAGGGTCTTATCAGATACAGACTAGCTCTGCAGTCGTGCCGGGTGCTGTATCCTCCTGTTATCTGCAGGAACTGCTGGGTCTTAATCAGATTCAGGATCAGCTTCGCAGTCAGTGCCCCCGGGGGCTTATCCTGCCTCTAACTGCAGGAGCTGCTGGGTCTTATCAGATACAGTTCAGCTCTGCAGTCTGTGGTGGGGGCTGTATCTCCCTTGTAACTGCAGGAGCTTGCTCGGGTTTACAGATACAGATCAGGCTCTGCAGTCAGTGCCGGGGGCTGCTTCCTCCCTGTAACTGCAGCGCTGCTGGGTCTTATCAGATATAGATCAGCCTGCACGTCAGTGCGGGGGGCCGGGCTGTATCCTCCAGTAATGCAGGAGCTGCTGGGTTTATCAGATCCCGATCAGTCTGCAGTCAGTGCAGGGGGCTGTATCCTCCAGTAACGAGGAGCTGCTGGGTCTTATCAGATACCGATCAGCTCTGCAGGCAGTGTGGTCGGCTGTATCCCTCCCTGTAACTGCAGGAGTTGCTGGAGTCTTATCAGTAAGCTCAGCTCTGCAGTCAGTGTCGGGGGGCTTGTATCCTCCCTGTAACTGCAGGAGCTGCTGGGTCTTAATCCGCTACAGCTCCTCTCCTGCAGTCAAGTGCCGGGGGCTGTTTCCTCCCAGTACAACTGCAGGAGCTGTGGGACTTATAGATACAGGATCAGCTCTTGCAGTCATTGCCGAGGGGCTGTATCCTCCCTGTAATGCAGGAACTGGCTGGGATTTACAGATACAGATCAGCTCTGCAGTCAGTGACCGGGGGCTGTATCTAGTAACGCAGGAGCTGCTGAGTCTTATCAGATTACAGATCAGATTTGCAAGTCAGTGCGGGTGGTGTATCCTCCTGTAATGCTGGATCTGCTGGGTCTTATCAGATACAGATCAGCTTCTGCAGTCCTGATGGGGGCTGTATCCTCCCTGTAACTGCAGGAGCTGTGGGTCTATCGATACAGATCAGCTCTGACAGTCAGTGCCGGCGGGCTGTATCCTCCTGTAACTGCAGGAGCTGCTGGGTTTATCAGATACAGATCAAGCTCGCAGGCAGTGCGCGGGGCTGTATCCCTCCAGTAACTGCAGGAGCTGCTGGGTCTTCTCAGATACAGATCAGCTCTGCAGTCAGTGCCGGGGGCTGTATCCTCCAGTAACTGCAGGAGCTGCTGGGTCTTATCAGATACAGATCAGCTTGCAGTCAGTGCTGGGGGCTGTTTTTTAACCTCCCTGTAACTGCAGGGAGCTGCTGGGGTCTTTCAGATAAGATCCGCTCTGCAGTCGTGCTGGGGGATGTATCCTCCTGTAACTCGCAGGAGCTGCTGGTCTCCTCCAGATACAGATCTGACTCTGCAGTCAGTGTTTGGGGGCTGTATCCTTCCCTGTACCTGGCGGAGCTGCTGGGTCTTATCAGTACAGATCAGCTGCAGTCAGTGCGGGGGCTGTATCCTCCTGTAACTGCACGCGACTGCTGGTGTCTTAGCAGCTACAGATTCAGCTCTGCAGTCACAGTGCCGGGGGCTGTACCTCCCTAAGCTGCAGGAAGCTGCGGGGTTTATCAGATACAGATTCAGTCTGCAGTCCAGTGCGGGGGCTGTATCCTTCCTGTAACTGCAGGAGCTGCTGGGTCTTATCTGATACAGATCAGCTCTGCAGTCAGTGCCAGGGGCTGTTCCGACCAGTAACCGCAGGATCTGCTGGGTCTTATCAGATACAGTTCAGCTCTGCGGTCAGTGCCGGGGGCTGTATCCTCCCTGTAACTGTAGGAGCTGCTGTGTCTTATCAGATACAGATGGGCTCTGCAGGTCAGTGCCGGGCTGTATTCCTCCTGTAACTGCAGGGGCTGCTGGGTCTCATCAGATACGATCGCTTCTGCAGTCAGTCCCGTAGGGCTGTATCTCCCTGTAACTGCAGAGCTCTGGCGTCTGATCAGATACAGATAGCTCTGCCAGTCACTGCTGGGGGCTGATATCCTCCCTGTAGCTGCAGGGAGCTGCTGTGGTCTTATCAGGATACCAGATCAGCTCTGCAGTCAGTGGCCGGGGGGCTGTATCTCCTGTAACTGCAGGAGCTGCTGGGTCTATCAGATACAGATCAGCTTCTGCAGTCAGTGCCAGGGGCTGTATCCTCCCAGTCACCGCAGGAGTGCTGGGTCTTATCAGACTACAGATCAGCTCTGCAGTCAGTTGCGGGGGCTGTTTCCTCCTGTAACTGTAGGAGCTGCTGTGTCTTATCAGTACAGATCAGGCTCTGGCAGTCAGGCCGGGGGCTGTATCCTCCCATTAACTGAGGAGCGCTGGGTCGCATCAGATACAGATCAGCTCTGCAGTCAGGACCCGGGGGCTGGATATCCTCCTGTAACTGCAGGAGCTGCTGGGTTTTCAGATACAGATTCAGCTCTGCGTCAGTGACGGGGGCTGTCATCCCTCCCTGTAACTGCAGGAAGCTGCTTGGGGTCTTATCAGATACAGATCAGCTTGCAGGTCAGTGCCGGGGGGCTGTATCCTCAGTAACTGCAGGAGCTGCTGGGTGCACTCACTCTATCAGATACAGATCGCTCTACAGTCAGTGCCGGGGGGCTGGTATCCTCCCAGTAACGCCAGGAACTGCTGGGTCTATCAGAATACACGATCAGCTCTGCAGTCAGTGCCGGGGAGGGCGGCTGTAACCTCTGTAACTGCAGGAGCTGCGGGTCTTATCAGATACAGAATCAGCTCTGCAGTCAGTGCCTGGGGCTGTATCTCCTGTAACTTGCAGGAGGCTGCTGGGTCTTATCAGATTAACAGATCAGTTAGTCAGTGCCGGGGCTGTATCCTCCAGTAATGCCGGAGCTGTGGGTCTTATCAGATACAGAACAGCTCTGCAGTCAGAGCCGGGGGCCTGTATCATCCTGTAACTGCCGGGATGCTGCTGGGTCTTATCAGATACAGATCAGCCTCTGCAGTCAGTGCTGGGGGCTTTCATCCTCCCTGTACAACTGCAGGAGCTGCTGGGTCTTATCAGATACAGATCAGGCTCTGCAAGTCAGTGTCGGGGGCTGCATCCCCCCTGTAACTGCAGTAGCTGCTGGTTCTTATCTGATACAGATCTGCTCTGCAGTCTGTGCCGGGGGCTGTGTCCTCCAGTAACTGCAGGAGCTGCAGGGTTCTTATCAGATACAGTCAGCTCTGCAGACAGTGCGGGGGCTGTTCCTCTGGTAACTGCAGGAGATGCTGGGTCTGATTAGATTTACAGATCAGCTTGCAGTCAGTGCCGGGGGCTTTCCTCCTGTAAAACTGCAGGAGCTGCTGGGGTATTATCAGATTAAGATCAGCTCTGCAGTCAGTGCCGGGGCTGTATCCTTCCCCTGTAACTGCAGAGCTGTGGGTCTTATCAGATACACGATCAGCTCTGCAGTCCGTGACGGGGGCTGACTCCAGTACTGCAGGAGCAGCTGGGTCTATCGATACCGATCAGCTCTGCAGTAGTGTCGGGGGCTGTATCCTCCAGTAACTGGCAGGCGCTGCTGGTCTTAATCAGATACAGATCAGGCTCTGCAGTCAGTGCCGTGGGCTGTTCCTCCCTGTACTGCAGAGTGCTGGGTTTATCAGATACAGATTCAGCTCTGCAGTCAGTGCGGGGGGCTGTATCCTCCGGTAACTGCAGGGCTGCTGGGTCTTAATCAGATACAGATCAGCCCTGCAGTCAGTGCCGGGGGCTGTCTCCTCCCAGTAACACTGCCGGAGCTGCTGGGTTTTTTTCTTTTTTTCAGCTACAGATCAGCTCTGCAGTCTCAGTGCCGGGGCTGTATCCTCTGTAACTGCAGGAGCTGCTGGGTCTTATCAGATACAGATCAGCTCTGCAGTCGTGCGGGGGCTGTATCTCCTGTAACTGCAGGAGCTGCTGGGTCTTATCATATACAGATCAGCTCTGCAGTCAGGCGGGGGCTGTATCCTCCCTGTCACTGCAGGAGCTGCTGGGTCTTATCAGGTCAGATCAGCTCGGCAGTCAGTGCTGGGGGCTGTATCCTCCCTGTAAACTACAGGAGCGGCTGGGTCTTATCAGATACGATTAGCTCTGCAGTCAGTGCGGGGGGCTGTATTTCTCTGTAACTGCATGGGGGCTGCATGGGTCTTATCAGTACAGATAAGCTCTGCAGTCAGTGCCGGAGGGTGGCTGAATCCCCCTGTAATGAGGGTGCTGGTCATATCAGATACAGATCGCTCTGTTTTACAGTCAGTGCAGGGGGATGTAATCCTCCCTGTACACTGCAGGAGCTGCTGGGTCTTATCAGATACAGATCCAGCTCTGCCGTAGTGTCGGGGGCTGTATCTCGTGTAACTGCTGGAGCTGCAGGGTTTATCAGATTGCAGATCAGCTCTGAGTCAGTGGGGGGCTGTATCCTCCAGTACTGCAGGAGATGCTGGGACTTATCAGATACTGATCCGCTCTCCAGTCAGTGGGGAGGCTGTCTCCTCCCTGTAAAACTGCAGGAGCGATGGGTCTTATCAGATTGATCAGATCAGCTCTTGCAGTATGCCGGGGGGCTGTATCCTCCCTGTAAACTGCAGGAGCTGCTGGGTCTTATCAGATACAGATCAGCTCTGCAGTCCGTGTCGGGGGCTGTTTCCTCCTGTAACTGCAAGAGAGCTGCTGGGTCTTATCAGAATCAGATCAGCTCTTGCAGTCAGGTGCGGGGGCTGGTATCCGCCAGTAAACTGCAGGAGCTGCTGTGTCTTTCCGATACAGATCAGCTTCAGTCAGTTGCCGGGGGCTGTTATCCCCCCAGTAACTGCAGGAGCAGCTGGGTCTTATCTGATACAGATCAAGCCTCTGCAGTCAGTGCCGGGGCTGTATCTCTCCTGTAACTTGCAGGAGCTGCTGTGTCTTATCAGAACAGATCAAAGCTCTGCAGTCAGTGCCGGGGCTGTATCCACGCTGTAACTGCAGAGCGCTGGGTCTTATTCAGATACAAGATCAGCTCTGCAGTCAGAGCCGGGGGCTGTATCCTCCCTGTAACCTGCAGGAGCTGCTGGGTCTTATCAGGATACAGATCAGCTTCTGAGTCAGTGCTCGGAGGGCTGTATCCTCCCTGTAACTGCAGGGGCTGCTGGGTCTTATCAGATACATATCAGCTCTGACAGTCAGGTGGGGGCTGATCCTCCTGTAACTGCAGGAGCCTGCTGGGTCTTATCAGGCTACAGATCAGTCTGCAGTCGTGCCGGGGCGCCTGTATCCTACCAGTTATTGCAGGGAGCTGCTCGGGTCTTAATCAGTACCACAATCAGCTCTGCAGTCAGTGCCGGGGGGCTGTATCCTCTGTACTGCAGGAGTGCTGGGCTCTTATCAGATACAGGATCAGCTCTGCAGTTCAGTGCCGGGGGCTGTTATCTCTCCTGTAACTGCAGGAGCTGCTGGGTCTTATAGATACAGATCAGCTCAGCGTCAGTGCCGGGGGCTGTGTCCTCTGTAACTGCGGAACTGCTGGGTCTTCTCAGATTTCAGACAGCTCTGTCAGGTCAGTGACGGGGGCTGTATCCTCCTGTAACTGCAGGAGCTGTGGATCTTATCAGATAAGATCAGCTCTGCAGTCAGTGTCGGGGGCTGTATCTCCTCCCTGTACTGCGGAGCTGCTGGGTTCATATCCGATAAGATCAGCTTGAGTCAGTGGCCGGGGGCCTGTATCCTCCAGTAACTGCAGGAGCTGTGGGTCTTATCAGATACAGCTCAGCTTGCTGTCAGTTGCGGGGGCGGTATCCCGGTAACTGCAGGAAACTCTGGGTCTTATCAGGATACAGATCAGCTCTGCAGTCAGGTGCCGGGGGCTGTTTTCTCCCTGTAACTGCAGGAGCTGCTGAGGGTTTATCAGATACAGATCAGCTCTGCAGTCAGTGACGGGGGCTGTTCCTCCTGTAACTGCAGGAGCATGAAGGGGTCTTAACAGTACAGATGCAGTCTGCAGTCAGTGCCGGGGGCTGTATCCTCTCTGTAACTGCAGAAGCTGTGGGTCTTATCAGATACAGATCTGCTCTGCAGTCAATGCCGGGGGGCTGTTCCTCCAGTAACTGCAGGAGCTGCTGGGTCTTATCAGAAACGCTCAGCTTGCAGTCAGTGCCGGGGGCTGTTCCTCCCCAGTAACTCTGTAGGAGCCTGCTGGGTCTTATCAGATACAGATTCAGCTCGCAGTTCAGTGCCGGGGGCTGTATCCTCCCTGTAACAGCAGGCGCTGCTGGGTATATCAGATACAGATTCAGTCTGCAGTCATTGCGGGGGCTGTCTCCTCCGTAACTGCAGGAGTGTGGGTCTTATCAGAACAGATCGCTCTGCAGTCAGTTGCCGGGGGCTGTTATCCTCCTGTAATTGCAGGAACTGTGGGTCTTTATCAGATACAGATAAGCTCTGCAGTCAGTGCCGGGGGCTGTATCCTCCCAGAAAGTAGGAGCTGCTGGGTCTTATCAGATACAGATCAGCTCTGCATCAGTGCCAGGGGCTGTATCTCCCTGTACCTGCAGGAGCTGCTGGGTTTATAGATTACAGATCAGCTCTGCAGTCAGTGCCGGGGGCTGTATCTCCCAGTAACGCAGGAGCTGCTGGGTCTTATCAGATACAGATCAGTTGCAGTCAGTGCGGGGGCTGTATCCTCCCTGTAATTGAGGGACTGTGGTTTTATCAGATACAGATCAGCTCTGCGGTCAGTGCCGGGGGCTGTATCCTCCTGTAACTACAAGGAGTGCTGGGCTTATCAGATCACGATCAGCTCAGCAGTCAGTGCGGGGGCAGTATCTCCTGTATCTGCAGGAGCTGCTGGGTCTTACTCAGATACAGATCAGTCTGCAGTCATTCCGGGGGGCTGTTCCTCCTGTAATGCAGGAGCTGCTGGGTCTGATTCAGTACAGCTCAGCTCTGCAGTCAGTGCCGCGGGGCTGTATTCCTCCCTGTAATTGCAGGAAATGCCTGGGTCTACAGATACGATCAGCTCTGCAGTCAGTGCCGGGGGCTGTATCCTCCCTGTAACTACAGGTATATGTTATTAGCAGGCATAAAACATATGTTAACTTGTGTAACGATGAGCTGACGCTCTCTTGTAGGTGAGAAGCCGTTCCAGTGCAGTCAGTGTGATATGCGCTTCATCCAGAAGTACCTGCTGCAGAGACACGAGAAGATCCACACGGGTGAGTGCGGGTGTTCGGTGCCGCCCCCGTATCACACCGCTGCACACATCCTTATGGAATTGTATTTTACAGGAGAAAAACCTTTCCATTGTGACGAATGCGGGATGCGCTTTATTCAGAAATACCACATGGAGAGGCACAAGAGGACGCACCGCGGGGAGAAGCCGTACCAGTGCGAGTACGGCCTGCAGGTGGGTGATAGTACCGGTACTGCCTGCAGGGGTGTGATGATACCGGTACTGCCTGCCGGAGTGTAATAATACTGGTACCATCTGCAGGGGTGTAATAATACCCGTATCGGCTGCAGGGTTGTTATAATATCGGTACCGGCTGCAGTGGTGTAATAACACCGGTACCACCTGCAGGGGTGTAATAACACCGGGACCCCCCCAGGTTGTAATGGACCCCCTGCAGGAAGTTAAATACCCGTACCCCCCTCCGCAGGGGGTTTTAAAAAACCCGGGACCCCCCTCAGGGGGAAAAACCGGTACCGCCCAGGGGTGAAAAAATACCGGGACCACCGCAGGGGTTAATAAACTGGGACCCCCCGGCTCAGGGGGGGGAATAAACCATCCCGCCTCAGGGGGGTAAAAATACCGGACTTTGCCGCAGGGGTTATGATACCGTACTGCCTGCAGGAGTTAAAATAGTACCACTGAGGGTGTAATAATACCCTACCGGGGCAGGGGTTTAAAATACCGTATCGGGTACAGGGTGAAACACCGGTAAACCACCTGAAAAGGGGGTAATAACACCGTACCGCCCGCAGGGTGTAATGGAAACCGCTGCAGGGGGGAAAAAACACCGGTACCAAACCGCAGGGTTAATAACACCGTAAACCCGCCGCAGGGTGAATGGTACCCGGGGGTGCAGGGGTTTAAAAAATACTTGACCCCCCCCGCAGGGGTGTAATAATACCGGTACCGCCTGCAGGGGTGTAATAATACCGGTACCGCCTGCAGGGGTGTTATAATACCGGTACCCGGGTTGGGGGGTAAAATACCAGTACCGCCTGCAGGGGTGTAAAATACCGGGAACCGGGGTTTGGGTGTAAGAACCGGGACCGCTTGCAGGGGGTAATAATACCCGGACCGGGCCCCAGGGGTTAAAAATACCCGGGCCGCTTTTAGGGGTGAATAAAAACCGGGACCCCCCCTGCAGTGGTGTAATAATACCGGTACCGGCTGTAGGGGTGTAATAACACCGGTACCGCCTGCAGGGTGTAATGGTACCGCCTGCAGGAAGTGTAATAATACCGGTACCGGCTGTAGGGGTGTAATGATACCGGTACCACCTGCAGGGGTGTAATAATACCGGTACCGCCTGCAGGGGTGTAATAATACCGGTACCGGCTGTAGGGGTGTAATGATACCGGTACCACCTGCAGGGGTGTGATGATAGTAGAAGCACTTACAGTACTGTTTACTTAGTATATATTTAAAGGGGGATTTACTACAAAGTAAAACCCTGTCACTGGCCGCCCGCAGCGACCGCCCCCATTAAAAAGGGGGGCCCGAACATACTATACCAAAACCCCCAAAAAAGGCCCATCCCCCCCAAAAAAGTTAATGGAATAAGGAGGACGGGCACAAGCCGCACCCTCCTCATCCATATGGTCGGCTCGCTGCGGGCGCTGGCTTTGTTACTTCATAGTAAATCCCATCTCACATACTGATGGTTTAATCAATAGGATATGTCCTTAAAGTTCCACCTCTGGTCCCCACACCTATCTCAGGAACGGGCCCTGAAAATCGCTGAAACCCCAAAACAAAGGAAACACAGCGCTCCCCCTACTGGGGGTCCCCATAGAACCCAAAAGGAAACACAGCGCTCCCCCCCTTAGGGGGGGGGGGTAGACAGAATAAACATAGCGCTCCCCTTACTGGAACTCCAAGGGCAGAATGGAGAAAAACACGCTCCCCTGTACTGGGAATCCCTATAGAACATAAGGGGAACACAGCGCTCCCCTGTACTGGGAAACCCCTAGAACGAATGGAGAAAACACGCCCCCTCTACTGGAAACCCCCATAGATCAGAATGGGGAACATAGGCCCCCTGTAGGGAACTCCAAGAACAAAGGAAAAACACGGCGCCCCGTAGGGGAACCCCCCATAGAACAGAATGGAAACACAGCGCCCCCCTTACTGGGAACCCCCTAGAAATAATAAACCACCGCTCCCCGAAACTGGAACCCCCATAGAACTTAAGGGAAACAGCGCTCCCGTACGGGGAACTCCCATGAACAGAATGGAAAACACAGCACCCCCTTACTGGGAACCCCCCTAAACAAATAGAAAAACACAGCGCTCCCCTGTACTGGGAAACCCCATCGAACAAATGGAAAACACAGCGCCCCCCTCTACTGGGAGGTCCCATAAAAACAGAATGGAAAACACAGCGCTCCCTCTACTGGAACCCCCATAGATCAAAGGGAGAACAAGCCTCCCCTACGGGGAGGTCCCAAGAACAAAATGGAGAAACAGGCCCCCCCTCTACGGAACCCCCCTAGATCGAAGGAGAACAACAGCCCCCCCCTTACTGGAACCCCCCATAGGACAGAAGGGAGAACACACCCCCCCCCGTCGGGGAACCCCCAAAAAAACATAAGGGAGAACAACGCCCCCCTGTACTGGGAAATCCCTAGAACAGAATGGAAACACAGCGCTCCCCTTACTGGGAATCCCCAAGAAAAAATTTGGAAAACCATACCTCCCCTTTACGGGGAACTCCCATAGAAAAAATGGAAAACCGGCGCCCCCCCTGTACTGGGAACTCCCATAAACTTGAGAACACGCGCCCCCCTGTACTGGGAATCCCATAGAACTAAGGAGAACACACCCGCCCCTGTACTGGCCCCCCATAGAGCATAATGGGAACCAGCGCCCCCCTTACGGGAAACCCCAAAACAAAAGGGAAAACACAGCCCCCCCTGTACGGGAACCCCCAAAGAACGAAGGAGAACAAGTAGCCCGTACTGGGAAACCCCCCATAGAACAAATGGAAAACACAGCGCCCCCTGTCTGGGAACTCCCATAGAAAGATGGGGACACAGCACCCCCCCTGTACTGGAACTCCATGAAAAAATGGATACACAGCACCCCCCCTGTACTGGGAACCCCCCAAGAACAAATGGAACACGCGCCCCCTCTATGGGAACTCCCAAAAAAAAACAGAATGAAAACACAGCACTCCCCCCTGTATGGAACTCCCATAGAACAGAAGGGGAAAAAAAGCGCTCCCCTCTACGGGGAACCCCAAAAACAGAATGGAAAAACACAGTGCTGCCCTTTCTGGGAACCAAACCACAATAAAGGGGTATAAGTCCTGGGGAAAACAATAAAATAAAACCCTTTTAATAATAATTAGAAAAAAAGGGGGGGTAAACACTACACAAATTAACAGGAATAATACCCACCCCCCCCTGACTCCTAAAACAATTGGGACAATCGCCTAATAAGGAGGGTCCCAAACCGAAACCTACCAAAACTATCCCAAACACTACAAAAAAGGATGTAATCACCAAATGAAAAAATAAAAAAATAATGAGAGAAATAATAACGTACACAAACACCCCAAAACAATGTGTTCAAATATTAGGAACAACACACCACTTCCAACGCGTTTCCCCCAACGAAAAATTGGGGTTCACAGGGAAAATACGGGGGGTGTAAGATGTGTTAGATGAAAACCTCATAATAAAAACCGAATAAAAGAAAGGGTTTCAGAAAGGGCCCGAAAAAAGGATCCTAATAAGAAAAGGCATAAACCGGAGTCCAAATGACAGAAAACGGACCCCCAGGAGTCAAAAAGGTAGTCAGCATGAGGGAAAACAAGGCCCAATAAAACAGCTTATATTGTTTCCCTGCAAATAAACAACTCTAATCGGGTGTACCACCAAATCGATCGCCGTCCACACGTACATATCCAAATCGCGCTGCGCAAACCACAATGCGTGAATAAACAACTGCTCCTGATCAAAAATGGGGCCCCGCTTGAGCCTTATTTGCGAAACGTGCAAGAAAAAAAAAAAACACGTCCCCGGATAACTAAAGGGCACTCCAAGCCAAATTACGCATGCGTACCAAGTACTCAGAGCGCAGTAAAGGACCCATTACTACCTCAAGTAAATGAGAAAAGGGGAAAAGGGTAACCAAGGAAACCAGGCAAACGACCACAGACCTACAAGATACGAAGGGTCCCAAAGGGAACATAAACATAAGAGTAATAAACTTTAAGGGGGGTCAGATAAAACCCCCAAATAAATTTAAACCAAAAAGGGATAAACATAATATCTAAAAAAAAGTACAAGACAGACTTGCTAGGGGAAAAAAACATAATAATATTGATAAAATATTAACTGAAAAAAAATAAAAAATAAATAATATAAAGCAAAGGCATGGACAAAATTTGATAAAAGGGAGCAAAAAGATAGATTTCAATTTTTAAACCCCCAGGGTTTACGGGTTTTTAAAAGAATACCACGACCCCACTTTTGGGTAATTTTCGACGAAATCACCACCACGTACCCATGGCTTCACAACCTCCAAAGAAAAGGAAAAAAGGGAAAAGATTCTCATATTTTGGAAATCATATGGGGGGCAACGGGGGGGCACGATGATGTTTAATGTCACCACGGTTCCAATATGCCCGTCAAAATTACGTTTGGTTTTCCCAATATACATGAAGGGGGCATTCACACGTACACTAATATAATACCCTTGCTTTTACAGTTTCAAACTTCGATGTCAAAAATTTCTGTCCTTTTTGAACATTTAAAAACTTTTTGAAAAATTAACAAATGAGCAAACCTTGCATCCTCCACATTTAAAGGTACCTTATCCCGATGAAACCTGTACTTGAGACCTCGGGGGTGTATAATGATGTTTACCAAAAGGAAACCCAATACTCCTTCCCTTTCTAAACGTAATACTAGGACGGGATTCGATGAATTCTGAAAATCTGAAAACCTCGTCAAAATGGGCCAAAAAAATTTTAATCAAATCACGTAACGGAGGAGATTGATCCCAAAAGTCCCCCAATTTTACCAAAATTGGCAATGGACACATCACGTTTTTGTAAAAAAATTTCTCCTCTACTATCCCCTGCAAAATTATATGCCTCAGATAGAACCTTCTTGGTACCCCCGCGTAGAATCTTTTTTCAAAGAATCGCCTCCAAAACTTGAAAGATCTTTGACTGACAATTCCTCCCCACCTTTTATATTGACCTTTAGGAGCCACTTTAAGGTTTGTGGGTGAGCACTCTCCCACCTTAGAAGGCATTCCCTGCCCTACTCTTTCGGGGGGGTTGTTGTTTCCCAAAATGCCCTTCTGACCCTTAAAATCCGTATCCAAAAAAACTAACTCAACAAAGTTTATCTCATGGGGAAACTGAACCCAACCTTTAAAAATTGGGGGCCCTCAACAAAAGAGCAAAAAGATTCATTAACCCATCCATAACAATGAGTCTCAATTTTTTCCCCCACCCCAAAAGGCAATATTGTCCCCGCACACTCTGACTGCTCCGAAAAGAACGTATTCTCCCCCCAGCCCAGGAGCAAATTGCGATGTGGGGGCCCCCGGGCCCCCTTGCCGTGCCCCCAGCTGGTGGGAAAAACTGCCGTCAAACACAAAGAAATTTTGTTAAAAGGGTAAATGGACAGTCCCTTTGAACAAAATCACCATACCCGTAGAAAGTACTCCTATACAGATAGTAACGCAGCCTCCCCCCCCCCTTTGTGGGGTATAGAACTAAGAGGCCCCAAAAATCAAATACAGAGCCAGAAATCCCTTTAATAACTAATCCTCAAGTTTTGCAACAAATCCGTTGTACCCCCAAAATAGGGCGGGAGAGAGGTGACAAATATGTAAAATTTGCAACATAGATACATATTTTGAGAGAATTCCCTATCCCAGAAATAATTGGCCCACATTTTTAAGGGGGGGTAAACCCTTGGGACCTTTGGGGAAAGGCCTAAAAGGGAAAAACTGGGATGTACAGGGAGCAAAAATTTATATTCAAAATTTAAAACAAACAATTTCAGGATAACGCATCACAAGAATACCTTTTTGTTCACCCAAGAATTTGGCAGTAGATATTTTTGAGTAACCCAAAACCCCGAGTGTCCCTAAAATCTGAAGACACGTTCCCTTAAACGAGGGTTTAAGGAACAACACCACCCCTTACCAGGTTTGTTTACAATTGTTTTTTCCTTTCCCCAAAATCTTTAAAACATTATATTCTGCGTCTTTTCGACACACAGAGTGTCCTGAAATATTGCCTTTTTTGGGTAGAATATTTACGACATATTGTCCATGGACTGGGTCTAAGAACTTTTTTTTCATTTGTTGAGGGGCCTAATGTTAATGCTTGGGGCTCAGATTTACCCATGAGATCAACTTGTTGATCGTTTTCTTGGGCTTACGGATTTAAAGGGCAGAAGGCACTTGGGAAACAACAACCCACCGAAAGAGTAACGGCGGGGAAAAGCCTTCTAAGGGGGAGAGGCTCTCCCTAAACCCTTTAAAAGTGGAAACCCTAAAGGTCAATTTTTAAGGGTGCGAGGGAAATTGCTCTAATCTAAGATCTTTCAAGTGGAGGCTGATTTTTTGAAAAAAAGATTTCTACAGCGGGGTATCCCAAGAAGGTTTATCTGAGGGATATAATTTTGCCGGGTTAAAGAGGAAAATTTTTTTACAAAAAGTGATGCTGACCCTTTTCCCCAATGGGGGTAAGAATTGTGGGAATTGATCAATTTTTTCCTCACGTAACTTGATTTGATTAAAAATTTTTGGGCCACTTTTTGACGCGGACTCGGATATTTCGATTCATCGAATCCCTCCTAGTATTATTTAGAAAGGAAGGAGTTTTGGGGTTTTCCTTGGTACCCCGGCATTATACTCCCCGAGGTCCCCAAGTACAGGGCTTTCATTGGGAAACTGGTACCTTTAAATTGTGGAGGATGCAGGCTTGCTCATTTTTTAATTTTTCAAAAAGCTTTAAATGTCTCACAACAGGACGAATTTTGACATGCAAAGTTTATGAAACTGTAAAAGAAGGGTATTATATATCAGTGTCTGTGAATGTCCCTCATGTATTTTGGGAAAACCCCAAACGTAAAATTAGAGGGCGCATTTTGGGAACCCGTTGGTGACTTAACACATCGTGACTTCCCGTTGGGGCCCCATAGTTTCCAAACATAGACGAATCCCTTCTCTTTCCTTTTCGTTGTGAGGTTGTGAAGCCATCGGTACGTGGTTGATTCGATCGAAATTTTACTCCAGTGAGGCTCCTGGAAAAACTGTTGAAAACCGTAAACCCCTGGTGGCTTAATGGAATCTATCTTTTGCTGCCTTTATCTAATTTTGCCGTCCCATGCTTTAGTATTATTTATTTATTTTTTTTTTCTCAGTTAATATTTTCATAATATTTTTATTTTGTTTCCCTAGCCTAGTAATGTCTTGTATTTAAATTTTTTGATTTGTTTTTTCCCTTTGGTTAATTTTTTTTTGGGGGTTTTATCTGACACCCTATCAAGTTTATTATTCTTGAGCTTATGTACTTGATCCTTCGAATTTTAGGTCTGTGGTAGTTTGCGCGTGGTTCCTTGGGTTTACGCATTTTCCCTTTGCATATTTACATTGAGGTAGCTAATGCCCCCTTTTACTGCGCTCTGAGACTTGGTGCATGCGAATTTTTGGCTTGACGATGGCCCTTCATTATCGGGGTACTGTGTTTTTGTTTTTCTTGCACGCGAAAAAGGGGTCAATGCGCGCTCATTTTGATCACGGGAGCATTTGTTTTTTCCGCGATATGTGGTTTTCCCCATGGCGTTTGAAGCTTATGTACGCTGTGGCCGGGGCGATGAGTTTGGTGATTACACCGATTAGATTTAGTTTATTTGCGGGGAAACATATATATGCTGTTTTATTGGACCTTTTTTTGTCCAAATATCCTGATACCATGTATTGACTCCTGGGGATCCGTTTGCTTCTTTTAGGACTCCAGGTGTATGCCTTTACTTATTAGGACCCTTTGTGGACCTTTCTGAACCTTACTTTGTATTACGGTTCTTTTTAAATGAGGTTTACATCAATATCTCTGTACCCCACCCTGTTTTTCCCCCTGATAAACCCCATTTTTTCTTTTGGGGGGAAACGCTTTGGAAGTGGTGTTTGTTCCTAATATTGAAACAATTTTTTGGGATTTTTTATGTACGTTATTATTCTCTTCATTATTTTTTAAAATTTTTTGTTTTTTTGGATGATTACATCCTTTTCTAGTATGTTAGGGGTTTTTTTAGGTAGGTTCCCGGTTTGGGACTCCCTTTTTGGGCGATTTCCCCCAAATTTTTATGGTAGTCAGGGGGATAGGGTAAATTTTTCCCGTTAAATTTGGGTGTTTACCCCCCTTTTTTATAATTTTTAATAAAGGTTATATTTTTTTGTTTTTCCTAGGATTATTCCATTTATTTGGGGTTTTTTATTTTTAATTTCCTTGGGGGATATCCCCGGGCAATTATCTTTGTAGGGGAAATTTTTCTTTCCCCCCCATTAATCTTTTTGGGGAAAAAAAGTGGGGTTTTTATACTGGGGGAAATCCCATAAACAGAGTGAAGAACACAGGGGTTTCCCCCGTACTGGGAACCACAAGAACAAAAAAGGGGGAACACAGCGCCCCCTGTAGGGAACTCCATAAAACAAAATGGAAACACAGGTCCCCCGTACGGGAACTCCCTGGGAAAAAATGGAGAACACAGCGCTCCCCTATATGGGGAACTCCCATAGAAAAAGAAAGGAGAAACAGCGCCCCCCGTACGGGAAAACCCCCCTAGAACAGAATGGGGAACACAGCGTCCCTGACTGGGAACTCCCTTTGAAAGAGTGAAAGAAAAACAGCATCCCCTGTACTGGGAACTCCATCGAACGAATGGAGTACCAGCACTCCCCCTGTACTGGGAACCCCATAGAACAGAGGAGAACACAGCGCTCCCCTCTACTGGGACTCCCATGAAAAAAAATTTGGGGAAAAACAGTGTGCCCCATATGGAAACCCCCTGAACAGAGTGAAGAAACAGCCCCCCCTGTATGGAAACTGCCATGAACAGAAAGGGGAAAAACCCGCGCTCCCCTCTATGGAAACCCCTAGAACAGAATGGAGGAAAAACAGCATCCCTGTATGGGAACTCCCTAGATCAGAAAGGAGAACGCAACACTCCCCTGTACTGGAAATCCTAGAAAAGAAGGGAAAAAACAGCGCTTCCCCGTACTGGGAACTCCCCTAGAGGGGAATGGAGAAACACACCCCCCCCCGTACTGGGGAAATCCCAAAAAAACAAATGGAGAAAACCGCGTCCCCCCGTTTGGGAACTCCCTGAACAAATGGAGAGTCGTGGGCAAGCCCCGACGGTCTCCTTCTGGCTGACACTTTTGGGGGCCCGTTCCCAGGGGGGGTGCAGGGGCCCCCAAAGGGGGAACCATAACTTTGATGGCCTTCCTGGAGATGCTGGGAGCGCCCCTCCCAGATTCGGTGCGTCCGTTTTTTCGCTAGTTGAGGTTTGGGCCGCCCGGGTTTTTTCGCTCAGTTTCGGTTCTAGTGCCGCCCGGGTTTTTGGGAGTTGTAGGTTGGGGGCCGCCCGGTTTTGCGCTCAGTTGCAGGTTTGGTGCCGCCGGTTTTGCGCTCATTGTAGGTTTGGTGCCGCCCGGGTTTTTCGCTAGTTGTGGTTCTGGTGCCGCCCGGTTTGCGCTTAGTTGCAGGTTTTGGGCCCCCGGTTTTGCGCTCAGTTGTAGGTTTGGTGCCCCCCCGGTTTTTGCGCTCATTGCAGGGTTTTGGTGCCCCCCCGGTTTTGCGTAGTTGCAGGTTCTGGTGCCCCCCGGTTTTGCGCTCGTTGTGGTTCTGGTGCCCCCCGGTTTGCGCCCGTTGGGTTCTGGGCCGACGGTTTTGCGCTCAGTTGCGGTTCTGGGGGCAGACGGTTTTTTCGCTCGTTTCAGGTTTTTGGTGCAGCACGTTTGCGCTCTGTTTCGGTTTTGGTGCCCCCTGGTTTTGGCTCAGTTGTAGTTTCTGGTGCCCCCGGTTTTTGCGCTCAGTTTTCAGGTTTGGGGCAACGGTTTTGGGGTAGTTGAGGTTCTGGCCGCCCGGTTTGCGCTCAGTTGCGGTTTGGTGCAGCACGGTTTTCGCTCTGTTTCAGGTTTGGGGGCCCCCTGGTTTTGGTCAGTTTCAGTTTTTTGGGTGCCGCCCGGTTTGCGCTCAGTTTTAGGTTCTGGGGCGCCCGGGTTTTGCGTCAGTTGCAGGTTCTGGTCCGGGCCCCAGGTTTGCGCCAGTTGTGGTTTGGTGCAGCACGGGTTTTGGCTCAGTTGCAGGGTTTTGGGCCGCCAGTTTTCGCCCCTTGGGTTTTGGTGCGCACGGTTTTGCGTCATTGCAGGTTCTGGGGCCGCCCAGCTTTGGCTAGTTGTGGTTCTGGCCGCCGGTTTTGCGCTAGTTCGGGGCTGGTGCCGCCCAGTTTGCGCTCAGTTTTCAGGTTCTGGGGCCGCCAGGTTTGCGCTCAGTTGCAGGGTTTGGTGCCCGCCCGGTTTTCGCTCAGTTTTAGGTTTGGGGCCGCCCCCGGGTTTTCGCTCAGTTGCGGGTTTTGGGTGCCGCCCAGGTTTGCACTAGTTGAGGGTTTTGGTGCCGCCGGTTTGCGCTCAGTTGTAGTTTGGTGCCGCCGGGTTTTCCTCAGTTGCAGGTTCTGTGCGCCCAGGTTTGCACCAGTTGCGGGTTTTGGGGGCAGCCAGGGTTTTCGTCATTGAGGTTTTTGGTGCCGCCCCCGGTTTTGCGCTCAGTTCAGGGTTTGGGGCCGCCCGGTTTGCGTCGTTGCAGGTTCTGGGTTTCAGCACGGTTTTGCACTCATTGCAGGTTCGGGCCGCCTGGTTTTGCCTCAGTTTTCAGGTTTTGGTGGAAACCCGGTTTTGCGCTCAGTTTTCAGGTTCTGGTGCCGCCCGGTTTGCGCTCGTTGTAGGTTTTGGGGCCGCCCGGTTTGCCTCAGTTGTAGGTTCTGGTGCCGTCCGGGTTTTTCGCTCAGTTGCAGGTTCTGGTGCCGCCCGGTTTGCGTCAGTTGCAGGGTTTTGGGGGCCCCCGGTTTTGCACTCAGTTGTGATTCTGGTGCCGCCCGGTTTTGCGCTCAGTTCAGTTCTGGTGCGTCCCGGGTTTTTTTGGTAGGTAGGTTCTGGTGCCGCCGTTTTGCGCTAGTTGCAGGTTCTGGTGGCCCGGTTTTGCGCTCAGTTTTTAGGTTCTGGTGCCGCCCCCGGTTTTGGGTCGTTGTGGGTTTTGGGCCCCCCGGTTTTGCGCTCAGTTGTAGGTTTTGGTGCCGCCCCGGTTTTGGGGTCGTTGCAGGTTCTGGTGCCCCCCGGTTTGGCTGTTGTAGGTTTGGTGCCGCCCGGTTTTGCGCTCGTTGCCAGGTTTGGGGCCGGGGACGGTTTTTTGCACTCAGTTACAGGTTCTGGTGCCCTCCCTTTTGGGTCAGTTGCAGGGTTTGGGCCAAAACCCGGTTTTTTCGCTCATTGAGGTTCTGGTGCCCTCCGGTTTTTTCGCTCATTGCAGGTTCGGTGCCACCCCGTTTTGCGCTCAGTTGCAGGTTTTTATGGCCCCCCGGTTTTGCATCAGTTTCAGGTTTGGTGCCGCCCGGTTTTTTTGCTCAGTTGTAGGTTTGGTGCCGCCCCCGGTTGCGCTAGTTGCAGGTTCTGGTGCGCCCCGGTTTTCGCTCGTTTTAGGGTTTTGGTGCCGCCGTTTGCGTCATTGCAGGTTTTTGCCGCCCGGTTTGCGCTCGGGTTTTTTTTTTTTTTTTTTTTTTGCGCCCGGTTTTGCACTCAGTTCAGGTTTTAGTGCCGCCGGTTTGCGCTCGTTTCAGGTTCGGTGCCCGCCCGGTTTTGCGCTCAGTTCAGGTTCTGGTGGCACGGTTTGCCTCAGTTGCAGGTTTTTGGTGCCGCCCGGTTTTTGCGCTCAGTTGCGGTTCGGGGCAGGGACGGGTTTTGCGCTCAGTTGCAGGTTCTGGTGCCCCCCCGGGTTTTTCGCCCCAGTTGTAGGTTCTGGTGCCGCCCCGGTTTTGCACTCAGTTGCAGGTTCTCGTGCCGCCAGGTTTTTTCGCTCAGTTGCAGGTTTTGGTGCCGCCTGGGTTTTGGCTCATTGCAGGTTTTTGGTGGCCGCCCGGTTTTTTTCGCCAGTTGCAGTTTTGGGCCCGGTTTTTTGCGCTCAGTTTCGGTTTGGGGGCCGTCCTTTTTTATCCCTTGTACTGATCGCCCGCTCTCCTCTCTTCTTCCCCACAGTACTTCTCCAGGACAGATCGCGTCCTGAAACACAAACGCATGTGCCACGAGAACCGGGAGCGGAAATCGGGGAAATGCTCCAGCAAGTCGTCCCTGCTGCCCCCCGACGGCGAGATCTGCTTCTCCCCCACATGTAAGGACGGGGGGTTACCAAGAAAAAGCCCCGGGCCCGACAAGTGGGGGCCTGGGGATCAGCGACAAGGAGAACCCTCTGGACAAAGCCGAGCAGAAGAAGGACAAGAACGACTTCCTCCCGCTCTTCCCGGACGGCGCCAAGGTGAAAGACGAGTTCATGGTGGCGGAGTATGCGGTGGAGCTGCCGCACCCCTCGGTCAGCGACCTGCACCTCCAGGAGCCCGGGGAGATCAGTCCCCCCAAGCTGTTGATCAAGAAGGTGAACGGCAAGAAGAGCATGAAGCTGGGGCTGGAGCACAGCCCGGCCCTGACCACGCTGGCCACCTTCGACGACGGCAAAGTGGCCAAATACACCTTCGAACTGGTGGATAAGCAGGCGCTGCTGGACTCAGGAAGCAACTCCGACCTGGATCACGGCGACCCGCTGCAGGAAGGAAGCACCAAAGCAGCCAGCAGCAGCGTCAGCTACGACGAGGCCATGCAGTTCTCCAAGAAGAAGCGCTACCTGCTGGCGGCCAGCTCCAACAGCACCGGCAGGGAGTACGCGCTCAACGTGGGCACCATGGCATCCCAGCCGTCTGCCACCCAGGCGGCGGTGGCCAGCGTCAGGCGCCACTGGGGCGGCCACCCCCTGACCCCCAGGTCGGGGCTGAAAAGCCAACCACGAAAGGCGTGATCCCGGAAGGTGCTGCGACCGCTGCTCGCCCCTCCCGCACAAGGCCAACGGGCAGCACGAGATCTCGTTCAGCGTGGGAGAGACCGAAGTCACCCCCTATTTTCCATAACTGCCGAGGGGGAGGGTTTCCCGCCAGCCAGAGACTTTGGGGGCCCCCGCCCAGGTGCCGCAATCCGACAAGGCCAGCATGCTGCAGGAGTACTCCAAGTTCCTGCAGCAAGCGTTTGGAAGGACTAGCCCGAAGATGCCCATCTGAACAACCAAACCCTTTTAAATTTGTCACGACGCGCCACCTGTCCGCCCAAGCACCCTTCCCCCCGGGACAAGCAGTCTAGCCCACACCTCGCACTTTCCCCGGGCCGGACTGAGACCCCCGCTGGGGGTTCCCCGACAAATCTCACTGGCCCATCGGGCGACCCAGAGCGCCTTCAGCTTCACGGCGGATGACGGCAGCCACGCGTCCCCCGCGCCATCCTCGTCCACACAGGATTTTATAGCCCAAGTGACCGGACAGAAGGCAATTCCACTGCCCGACGTACCCTCAACGCCTTCGGCAGCCCTTTAGGGGGCGTACGGGGGCCGGGGGAAGGGCCCCATTCTGCTGCCAGCGGACAGGTGACCCTGCGGCAGGCGGCCACCAGCAGCGACTTCACAGACTTCTCCCTGGTCAATGAGAGCAGGACCCAGATGGCGTCGCCCCCGGACCCGGCCACCAGCCAGACTTTTGGCTAATTCGCTGTCGCAGCCCTTGGTCACCGGAGGGGACTATTGTCGCATATTGCTAAACATAAGCCTTTCAGGAAGTCACTGTGTCCAGCAGCCGCCTGTCCCCCGCCCGCGTGTAGCGCAGCCGCTTCCCCCCGTCAGTGCCGCTCCCGCCGACTCTCGGCTTCTTCCCTGGTCTGTATCTTGATAGGTGAGCGAGCGAGGGCGTCTCGGGATAAGAGAAGCGGCGCCTCACCATGACCTGATGGCCACAGGGTTTGGGATTTGCTGTGCTGTCTGAGTTTAACCCCTAAGGGGCCCCGAAGATGCTGATTTTACCCCCTAAAAAGGTGGAAATGAGATATATGGCACTTTACAGAGAGCACTTCACATTGTGTCTAGAAGAGGGAGCGCTATGGCCCCGGGTCTCGTAGACTGATGAGGCTCTGAGGCAGAGCATTGCTGTGACGTGTGTGCAATACTCTGCAGGCCGCAGCACCTCATGTTGTATAACAAGTGCTACATCTGGGGTCTCAGGTTGATGAGGCTCTGAGGCAGAACATTGCTGTGACACGTGTGTGTGCGATGCTCTGCAGGCCGTAGCGCCTCATGTCGTATAACAAGTGCTACGATATGGGGTCTCAGGTTGATGAGGCAGAACATTGCTGTGAGACGTGTGCAATGCTCTGCAAGCCATAGCGTCTCCTGTTTTATGAGAAGCACTTACCTTTCATTTCCTTCCTTTCTGAGCACATATCGCTTTCGGCGCGGAGCAGCGTGCGCCCCTGTGTCGCCTCTGCGCTCTGACATGTTACATTTTAACTCTCGCCTTTTCTTTATTATCAGTGATTTTATGCCGTCGCGCGGCAGCCGTTCTCCCCTCGGCGACGCCTTTCATGTTTTTAGCTTTTTGTTGCCGCCTGCGCTGTCTTAGTGGCGGGGACACGTAACGCTTAGAAAAAGGAAAACAAAAAAGGTTTTATTTGCAGCTTTTACTTGTTATACTGGTCGTGTATCCGGCTTCTGCCAAACATGGAGCGGAGCAAGCCGCACCGTATCCCAGAAGGGGGGCACATGGACCCCGTACAGCGCCCCTGTCAGTCACCGGCCAGTCATGCACATGAGGCAGCCGCGGTGTGTCCGGAGGGTACCGCCTCTTGCGCTCTGTGCACGGGCAGCGATGGGTGAATTATTCTTGGCATTGCCAGTTTTTTTTTTAATGACGCCCAGAATCCCACTACTGAATGATTAAAGAGCAACTTCAGCCATGATGGTTGTGCTAGCGCAGTCTGCCCCTAGGGGGCCTCAGTACACACATGGGCTCAGCGCAGTCTGCCCCTAGGCAGAACTATGGAATGAGAGCGCCATCCACAGGCCGAACGTAGGATAGCGCATCATCAGGTTCCTTCACCCTACTGTGGCTGGAGTTGCTCTTTAAGTTTAGCACTTTAAAGACCTGCAGTCCTGGCGCCATCTCTCATGACCTTGTGGGGGCGCTCCGTGCTGCAGGCCTAGAAGGACCTAATCTGTGTCCGTTCTGACATTTCAACCTCTCGGGATACGAGCTAAAGCACTTACCGAAACCGAGCACTTACCCTTGTGAATACGTAAATTATGACTCTTTCCTGATGACGATGCTTTACTTTATGCTGCCACATGTAAAAATGGCACCCGGACCCATAGGTCCCCCCAACTGTCTGACAGCGGGACCTGCGGCAAAGCGACCAACATCCCCATCAAATTCCCAGTGTGATCCAGACTGGGTGTCGGGTTAGGGCTGGGACACGTGGGTCACCAGGTCTCCTGCCTGTAGGCGAGTCGCCCGGTCTCCCGTCTGTAGGCGAGTCGCCCGGTCTCCCGTCTGTAGGCGAGTCGCCCGGTCTCCCGTCTGTAGGCGAGTCGCCCGGTCTCCTGTCTGTAGGCGATTCGCCCGGTCTCCCGTCTGTAGGCGAGTCGCCCGGTCTCCGGTCTGTAGGCGAGTCGCCCGGTCTCCCCCTCTGAAGGCGAGTCGCCCGGTCTCCTGTCTTTAGGCGGGTCTCCTGTCTGTAGGCGAGTTGCCCGGTCTCCCGTCTGTAGGCGAGTCGCCCGGTCTCCCGTCTGTAGGCGGGTCTCCCGTCTGTAGGCGAGTGCCTGGTCTCCCGTCTGTAGGCGAGTCCGCCGGTTCCCGTCTGTAGGCGAGTCGCCCGGTCTCCCGTCTGTAGGCGGGGTCGCCCGGTCTCCTGTCTGTAGGCGAGTCGCCCGGTCGCCTGTCTGTAGGCGGGTCTCCCGGTCTCCCGTCTGTAGGCGAGTCGCCCGGTCTCCCGTCTGTAGGCGAGTCGCCCGGTCTCCTGTCTGTAGGCGAGTCGCCCGGTCTCCTGTCTATAGGCTGGTCGACCTGGCTCCTGTCTGTAGGCGAGTCGACCGGTCTCCCGTCTGTAGGCGAGTCCCCGTCTGTAGGCGGGTCGCCCGGTCTCGCGTCTTTAGGTGAGTCGCCCGGTCTCCTGTCTGTAGGCGGGTCGCCCGGTCTCCTGTCTGTAGGCGAGTCGCCCGGTCTCCTGTCTGTAGGCGGGTCGCCCGGTCTCCCGTCTGTAGGCGGGTCGTCCGGTCTCCCGTCTGTAGGCGAGTCGTCCGGTCTCCTGTCTGTAGGCGAGTCGCCCGGTCTCCTGTCTGTACCCGGGTCTCCTGCCTGTACCCAGGTCTCCTGTCTGTACCCGGGTCGCCCGGTCTCCTGTCTGTAGGCGGGTCGCCCGGTCTCCTGTCTGTACCCGGGTCGCCCAGTCTCCTGTCTGTACCCGGGTCTCCCGGTATGTCTGTAGGCGGGTCTCCCGGACTCCTGTCTATACCCGGGTCGCCCGGTCTCCTGTCTATTGGCGAGTCGCCCGCTCTCCGGTCTTTCCCTGGGTCGCCCGGTCTCCTGTCTTTAGGCGAGTCGCCCGGTCTCCTGTCTATTGGCGAGTCGCCCGGTCTCCTGTCTGTACCTGGGTCTCCCTGTCTCCAGTCTGTAGGCGAGTCGCCCGGTCTCCTGTCTGTACCTGGGTCTCCCTGTCTCCAGTCTGTAGGCGAGTCGCCCGGTCTCCTGTCTGTACCTGGGTCTCCCGGTCTCCAGTCTGTAGGCGAGTCGCCCGGTCTCCTGTCTGTACCTGGGTCTCCCTGTCTCCTGTCTGTAGGCGAGTCGCCCGGTCTCCCGTCTGTAGGCGAGTCGACCAGTCTCCCGACTGTAGCGGGGTCGCCCGGTCTCCCGTCTGTAGGCGAGTCGCCCGGTCTCCAGTCTGTAGGCGAGTCCCCCGGTCTCCAGTCAGTACCTCGGTCTCCCGGTCACCAGTCTGTAGGTGAGTCGTCGGGTCTCCCGTCTGTACCTGGGTCTCCCGGTCTCCAGTCTGTAGGGGAGTCGCCCGGTCTCCCGTCTGTACCTGGGTCTCCCGGTCACCCGTCTGTAGGTGAGTCGCCCGGTCTCCCGTCTGTAGGCGTGTGGCCCTGTCTCCCGTCTGTAGGCGTGTCGCCCGGTCTCCCGTCTGTAGGCGAGTCGCCCGGTCTCCCGTCTGTAGGCGATTCGCCTGGTCTCCCGTCTGTAGGCGAGTCGCCCGGTCTCCCGTCTGTAGGCGAGTCGCCCCGGTCTCCCGTCTATAGGCGATGTCGCCCGGTCTCCTGTCTATAGGCGAGTCGCCGGTCTCTGTCTGTACCTGGTTCTCCCGGTCACCCGTCTGTAGGCGAGTCGCCCGGTCTTCCCGTCTGTACCTGGGTCTCCCGGTCACCTGTCTATAGGGGGTCGCCCGGTTCTCCCGTCTGTAGGCGAGTCGCCGGTCTCCCGTCTGTAGGCGAGTCGCCCGGTCTCCCGTCTATAGGGGAGTCGCCCGGTTTCCCGTCTGTAGGCGAGTGGCCCGGTCTCCCGTCTGTAGGCGAGTGGCCCGGTCTCCCGTCTGTAGGCGAGTCCCCCGGTCTCCCGTCTGTAGGCGAGTCGCCCGGTCTCCTGTCTATAGGCGAGTCGCCCTGTCTCCCGTCTGTAGGCGAGTCGCCCGGTCTCCCGTCTGTAGGCGAGTCGCCCGGTCTCCTGTCTATAGGGGAGTCGCCCGGTCTCCTGTCTATAGGGGAGTCGCCCGGTCTCCCATCTGTTCAGAACAGTAAAAAGCAATGAAAAAAATGAATGAGCGGCGCCGCCTCCGACCTAGCAAAATATAATTATTTATCGCACGCCCCCCCCCCCCCACACACACACGTGGATGAGCGCCACCCAGAGGCAGAAACAGGTAATTACAAGTGGACGAGCGCCCCCCCGGAGGCAGAAACAGGTAATTACAAGGGGATGAGCGCCGCCCGGAGGCAGAAACGGTCATTACAAGTGGATGAGTGCCGCCCGGAGGCAGAAACGGGTCATTACAAGTGGTCTCGTGTCTGTACCCAGGTCTCCCAGTCTCCTGTCTGTACCCGGGTCTCCTGCCTGTACCCAGGTCTCCTGTCTGTACCCGGGTCGCCCGGTCTCCTGTCTGTAGGCGGGTCTCCCGGACTCCTGTCTATACCCGGGTCGCCCGGTCTCCTGTCTGTACCCGGGTCGCCCGGTCTGTCTGTACCCGGGTCTCCCGGTATCCTGTCTATCGGCGAGTCGCCCGGTCTCCAGTCTATTGGCGTGTCGCCTGGTCTCCGGTCTGTACCTGGGTCTCCCTGTCTCCTGTCTGTAGGCGAGTCGCCCGGTCTCCTGTCTGTACCTGGGTCTCCAGTCTGTAGGCGAGTCGCCCGGTCTCCCGTCTGTAGGCGAGTCGCCTGGTCTCCTGTCTGTAGGCGAGTCGCCCGGTCTCCCGTCTGTAGGCGAGTCGCCTGGTCTCCTGTCTGTACTTGGGTCTCCCGGTCACCTGTCTGTAGGTGAGTCGTCCGGTCTCCCGTCTGTACCTGGGTCTCCCGTCTGTAGGCGAGTCTCCCGGTCTCCCGTCTGTAGGCGAGTCGCCCGGTCTCCAGTCTTTAGGGGAGTCTCCCGGTCTCCCGTCTGTAGGCGAGTCGCCCGGTCTCCTGTCTGTAGGCGAGTCGCCCGGTCTCCCGTCTGTTGGTGAGTCGTCCGGTCTCCCGTCTGTAGGCGATTCGCCCGGTCTCCCGTCTGTAGGCGATTCGCCCGGTCTCCCGTCTGTAGGCGAGTCGCCCGGTCTCCCGTCTGTAGGCGAGTCGCCCGGTCTCCCGTCTATAGGCGAGTCGCCCGGTCTCCGGTCTATAGGCGAGTCGCCCGGTCTCCAGTCTGTACCTGGGTCTCCCGGTCACCCGTCTGTAGGCGAGTCCCCTGGTCTCCCGTCTGTACCTGGGTCTCCCGGTCACCTGTCTATAGGCGAGTCGCTCGGTCTCCTGTCTGTAGGCGAGTCGCCCGGTCTCCCGTCTGTAGGCGAGTCGCCCGGTCTCCTGTCTATAGGGGAGTCGCCCGGTCTCCTGTCTGTAGGCGAGTGGCCCGGTCTCCCGTCTGTAGGCGAGTCGCCCGGTCTCCCGTCTGTAGGCGAGTCGCCCGGTCTCCTGTCTATAGGCGAGTCGCCCGGTCTCCCGTCTATAGGGGAGTCGCCCGGTCTCCCGTCTGTAGGCGAGTGGCCCGGTCTCCCGTCTGTAGGCGAGTCGCCCGGTCTCCTGTCTATAGGCGAGTCGCCCGGTCTCCTGTCTGTAGGCGAGTGGCCCGGTCTCCCGTCTGTAGGCGAGTCCCCCGGTCTCCCGTCTGTAGGCGAGTCCCCCGGTCTCCCGTCTGTAGGCGAGTCGCCTGGTCTCCCGTCTATAGGGGAGTCGCCCGGTTTCCCGTCTGTAGGCGAGTGGCCCGGTCTCCTGTCTGTACCTGGGTCTCCCGGTCACCTGTCTATAGGCGGGTTGACCGTTCTCCCGTCTGTAGGCGTGTCGCCCGTTCTCCAGTCTGTAGGCGAGTCGCCCGGTCTCCCGTCTGTAGGAGAGTCGCCCGGTCTCCTGTCTGTAGGGGAGTCGCCCGGTCTCCTGTCTATAGGGGAGTCGCCCGGTCTCCCGTCTGTTCAGAACAGTAAAAAGCAATGAAAAAATGAATGAGCGGCGCCGCCTCCGACCTAGCAAAATATAATTATTTATCGCACGTCCCCCCCCCCCCACACACACACGTGGACGAGCGCCACCCAGAGGCAGAAACAGGTAATTACAAGTGGACGAGCGCCCCCCCGGAGGCAGAAACACGTAATTACAAGGGGATGAGCGCCGCCCGGAGGCAGAAACGGTCATTACAAGTGGATGAGTGCCGCCTGGAGGCAGAAACGGGTCATTACAAGTGGACGAGCGCCGCCCGGAGGCAGAAATGGGTCATTACAAGTGGACGAGCGCCACCCAGAGGCAGAAACAGGTCATTACAAGTGGACGAGCGCCACCCAGAGGCAGAAATGGGTCATTACAAGTGGACGAGCGCCGCCCGGAGGCAGAAACAGGTCATTACAAGTGGATGATCGCCGCCCGGAGGCAGAAACGGGTCATTACAAGTGGACGAGCGCCGCCCGGAGGCAGAAACAGGTCATTACAAGTGGACGAGCGCCGCCCGGAGGCAGAAACAGGTCATTACGAGTGGACGAGCGCCGCCCGGAGGCAGAAATGGGTCATTACAAGTGGACGAGCGCCGCCCGGAGGCAGAAACGGGTCATTACAAGTGGACAAGCGCCGCCCGGAGGCAGAAACAGGTCATTGAGGTTAATGGAACCATCATTAAATACAACTGGTCGGGTGGAAGACGAGCGCGAGCGGCGGAAACCAGTGAAACGTCACCAAAAATGGGCGCGTCCGGAACGGGTTGAATGGATCTGGGAAATGCAGGCTTCTGTGCTTCAGTCTCCACAGATCTCTGCTTGCTGTCAGAAACAATTCCAGCTGACGGGCTTGTTACAGGGTGTGCGGCGCCCAAACTTCTCGCTGACACATTGTGACGGACTCTCAGTCATTTATAATGATGTGTTACGCACACACAGGATCTCTACTAAGGGCAGGAATCCACGGTGCGATCGATAGTTCTGCCTCCAATGCCTCTGTGACCACCGGCCGTGGGTTCCTACCCTCAGTATAGGTCCTGTGTTTGCTTAACAGATCATAACGGACTGAGAGTCCGTCACAATGTGTCACAGAGGAGTTTGCTCCCAATCCCAGCAGCTGAATTAGGAAGAGGTTTCAGCTGCTGGAGGTAGAGGGGCAATTCTATTCACTGACAGCAAGCAGAGCATGGGAAGTAACATGCACAGCACATCCGGTGGCTGCGGAGCCTTCCATTGTACAATATATGGGCTCTGTACGTCGCCTCGGCAGCACCGTTCACACGATGAGGGGGTTGATCGCTTCCTTACCGTTCACTGCTGTGGTTTTACGATGCGGTCGTCGGTCACACTTTTTTTTTCCTGTTGTTTTTCAATGCATTTTTTTTTTTTCTTTTCTAAACAAATGTAAAAAAAAAATTAAGGCGCGGTCCCTCCCCCGCCGGCCTCTCGTGCGCCATCAGTTGCTGCTTTTTTCCAGCTCCCGGTAAGCTGTGCAGTTTGACCTCACCGTCGCCCCGAGTCTGTGTTGTCGGTAGCCAGGCCGGCAAATGGCTCACCCAGCGGCGGTGTTCTGTGCTGATTTGTTGCCCCCCCATAGTCCGGCCTCTGCACTTTATAGCGTCTTCTCGTGAGTTTAGCGGTACTTTGTATTTCAGGTGTTCATTTATTTTACAGGAGGGAGGTTTGTTACGTCTGAAGTTTTAAGGAGTCGGGGGGCCGCGGGTGGTGCTGTTCGCGGGTGGTGCGGTTCCAGGGGGGCCGCGGGTGGTGCTGGTCCCGGGGGGGCCACGGGTGGTGCTGGACGCGGGGGGCAGCGGGCGCGGCTGGTCCCGGGGGGGCGCCGGGCGTTCCGGCCGCCGGGGGGCCGCGGGTGGTGCTGGACCCGGGGGGGCCGCGAGTGGTGCTTGTTCCGGGGGGCCCACTCCACGTGTCATCTCACAATACTCGCTTTCTAAAGGGCCCACTTCCAAAAGCAGGAAATCCCCCAGAGTAGGAGTCCAGTTGAGGGTTAATAATCCCAGCTGTCCTAGTGTCCTGAACGGTCCCACCCCGGCCCTTCCTGCACAGCTCTGCATATCGTCCACTCAGGGCTCTAGAGAAGCTGGGTGACTGCCTGTACGAGCGGGGATGGTGGCCACGGGGTTATCACTCAGATGTGGTGACCTTCTCAGACATGTGTGAGTCCGGCCATACCTCTGTAGTGAGGAGGCAGGAGGATGATGGTGGTGATGATCCGTTGTGTTTACTGATTGCAGTATTAGTTATAATGACCCGTGTCTATTATATAACCCCCCATGAGTCTTCCAGTGATCTGTTCATTCATTATACAGGGTGCCGTCAGTAGGGTGCCTCCGCTGGGCTCCTGTCAGTAGGGTTCCTGTGCTGGGCTCCTGTCAGTAGGGTTCCTGTGCTTGGCTCCTGTCAGTAGGGTTCTTGTGCTGGGCTCCAGTAGGTAGGGTGCCTCTGCTGGGTCACTTCCAGTAGGGTGCCTCATGGACTTCTGTCAGTAGGGTGCTTCTGCTGGATCACCGTCACTAGGGTGCCACCATTGGGCTCCTGTCAGTAACCCCTGGCCAGGTGCAGTTTGACACCTGTAAAACGTTGCATGGGGGGCACCTTACTCCGTTGCAGAAGGTCAGCGGCTTCAGGGTCTGATGGGCAGTCGGACATCTGACCCCCGCGACCTCTGACCACACCCCTCCCTCCCCCCAATTTCACAAGACATTCAAGGGGATTTCTGGTTTAGATAAAAGATTGAAGCTCAGAAACTTTCTCGTAGATTTTGGATTAAATTTTTTTGCCCATTTTCAAGATCTTTGCTGTCAATGAATTGAGGCCGCTACAAAGTCTATACGAACCTAGGATCTTTCACAGCAGTTGAGCTCGTTTCAGTGTATCAGTCCAGACCATTCTTGGTGAGGTAAATACAGCAGCACAAATCTCTACACTGCCCTGATGGTTTGTTACAATGTGTCAGTGCAGGTGACAAGTATCATTTTACAGTTGAGGATTATCTAGTCTGATACAGTGTAACAACCCCTCAGCTGATCTTATATCTAAATTTATGTCAGCATGTTCTCAGTCACTGACAGCACGCAGAGATCTTGAAAATTGTGAGGAATTGTAATGTAAAGTATATTAGAAAGTTGCGGAGTTGCTCCCCTGTATTAGGATTGGCTGAATAGATGTTTATTTTGGGGGCGCCTCCTTTCTGATGACCCGCTGACCGCACCGCAGGATAGACTATCATGTCGGATACGTGGCTATTTTGGAGGCTTCTCCCCCCACCCTCTGCTCGCAGTGTAGTTTCACGATTTTTCTTTTGTTGCTGTAGTTGCAGGCAGTCACCAGCGGGGGGCGCAGTCACATACTCTGTTTGCTTCTGTTGCTGTCGTTCTGTTAGAGGTCGTCACCCTGCAGGCAGATTTCCTGACCAAACCCGCAGATGATCATTTCTAATGAATAAAATCAATTGTGTACGTATCCGTGTGTTTTATTATCGCCACCGCCATGGCCCGGCGATCCCACCGAGCGCGGCATCGGAGAGGGAACCACGACTGTACCCGCTGCTAACATCATTCAGATGTGACGAATCACCCGGTCCAGATGGCATTCACCTGAGACCTGCAGGAACGTACAGGGGCTTCTCAATAAGTTAGAAGATCAGCCAAAAAAGTGAAGCTCACATATTCTATAGAGTCATTACATAGGGAACTTTTCCAAGTGTTTATTTCTATTAATCTTGGTGATTATGGCTCATTACAGCCAAGGAAAACCCAAAAGTCATTATCAGAAAATTAGAACAATTAACCCCAAACACCTGCAAAGGCTTCCTAAGCGTTTTAAAAGGTCCCCTAGTCTTGTTCAGTAGGCGGCACTATCATGGGGAAGACTGCTGACTTGACAGATGTCCATAAGTCTGGTTCGGTAGGCAGCACTTTCATGGGAAAGACTGCTGACTTCAGAGATGTCCCTTAGTCTGGTTCGGTAGGCGGCACTATCATGGGGAAGACTGCTGACTTGACAGATGTCCCTTAGTCTGGTTCGGTAGGCAGCACTATCATGGGGAAGACTGCTGACTTGAGAGATGTCCCCTAGTCTGGTTCGGTAGGCGGCACTATCGTGTGGAAGACTGCTGACTTGATAGATGTTCCTTAGTCTGGTTCTGTAGAGGGCACTATCATGGGGCAGACTGCTGACTTGACGAATGTCCCTTACTCTTGTTCGGTAGGCAGCACTATCATGGGGAAGACTGCTGACTTGACGAATGTCCCTTACTCTTGTTCGGTAGGCGGCACAATCATGGGGAAGACTGCTGACCTGACAGATGTCCCTTAGTCTGGTTCAGTAGGCGACACTATCATGGGGAACACTGCTGACCTGACAGATGTCCCTTAGTCTGGTTCAGTAGGCGACCCTATTATGGGGAAAACTGCTGACTTGATAGATGTACCTTAGTCTGGTTCAGTAGGTGTAACTATCATGGGGAAGACTGCTGACTTGACAGATGTCCCTTAGTCTGGTTCGGAAGGCAGCACTATCATGGGGAAGACTGCTGACTTGACAGATGTCCCTTAGTCTGGTTCGGTAGGCGGCACTATCATGAGGAAGACTGCTGACTTGATAGATGTCCCTTAGTCTGGTTCAGTAGGTGTAACTATCATGGGGAAGACTGCTGACTTGACAGTTTTCCCTTAGACTGGTTTGGTAGGCGGCACTATCATGGGGAAGACTGCTGACTTGACAGATGTCCCTTAGTCTGGTTCAGTAAGCGGGACTATCATGGGGAAGACTGCTGACTTGACAGATGTCCCTTAGTCTGGTTCGGTAGGCGGCACTATCATGGGGAAGACTGCTGACTTGACAGATGTCCCTTAGTCTGGTTCGGTAGGCGGCACTATCATGGGGAAGACTGCGTGCTGACTTTACAGATGTCCCTTAGTCTGGTTCAGTAGGTGGCACTATCATGGAGTAGACTGCTGACTTGACAGATGTCCCTTAGTCTGGTTCGGTAGGCAGACAGATGTCCAGAAAGCAATCACTGACACACTCCACAAGGAGGGGAAGCCACAGAACGTCATTGCTGAAGAAGCTGGCTGTTCACAGAGTGCTGGATCAAAGAAGATTATTGGGGAGTTCGGTGGAAGGAAAAAATGTGGTAGAAAAAGGTGCACGAGCAACAGGAAGAACCGCAGCGTTGAGAGGATTGTTAAGAAAAGGCCGTTCAAAAATGTGGGGGAGATTGACAAGGAGCGGACGCTGCTGGAGTCAGAGCTTCCACCACACTGAAGGATCCAGGACATGGGCTACAAGTGTCACCTTCCATGTGTCCGGCCGCTCATGACCAATAGACAACGCCAGAAGAGTCTTACCTGGAACAAGGAGAAAAAGAACTGGACTGAGCTCAGTGTCCAAGGTGGTTTTCAGATTAAAGTAAATTTTGCATTTCAATTGGAAATCAAGGTCCCAGAGTCTGGAGGAAGAGTGGAGAGACCACAGTCCAAGCTGCTGGAGGTCTAGTGTGAAGTTTCCACAATCGGTGATGGTTTGGGGAGCCAGGTCATCTGCTGGTGTAGGTCCATGGTGTTTTATCAAGACCAAAGTCAGCGCAGCCGTCTACCAGACATTTTAGAGCTCTTCAGGCTTCCCTCGGCCGTCAAGCTTTTTGGAGATGGAATTTTCATTTTCCAGCAGGACCTGGCCCCTGTCCACATGGCCAAAAGTACCAATACTTGGTTTGATAAGCAAAGTATCATTGCTTGATTGGCCAGAAAACATGGGTTATTGTCACGAGCAGACACCAGACCCAACAATGCAGACGAGCTGAAGGCTGCTATCAAAGCAACCTGGGCTTCCATAAAACCTATGCAGCGCCCCCGGCTGATCGCCTCCATGCCACGCCGCATTAATGCAGTCATGCATGCAGAAGGAGCCCGACCAAGTATTAACCGCATTCACTGTACAGGCTTTTCACTTGTCCGACACTTCTGGGTTCCAAAAAGTTTTTACAGTTGGTCTTATATAATGTTCTGATTTTCTGATAATGACTTTGGGGTTTTCCTGTAACGAGCCGGAATCATCACGATTAACAGAAAGAAACACTTGGAAAAGTTCCCTCTGTTTGTGATGACTCCATAGAATACAGGAGCTTCACGGTTTGAATTCAGTTACTGAAAAAAAATTACTTTTGGCTGAAATTCTACTTTATTGAGAAGCAGCTGTAGTGTCGTAATAAACAAATTACAGGGTCCAGATGACACTCACCCCCGAGTCCTGCAGGAACTTAGTATCGTAATAGACAAATCACCCAGTCCAGAAGGCATTCACCCCGAGTCCTACAGGAACTTAGTATATTAATGGACAGATCACCTGGTCCAGATGGCATTCACCACTGAGTCCTACAGGAACTTAGTATCGTAATAGACAAATCACCCAGTCCAGATGGCATTCACCACTGAGTCCTGCAGGAACTTGGTATTGTAATAGACAAATCACCCGGTCCAGATGGCATTCACCCCCGAGTTCTACAGGGACTTTGTATCATTATAGACAAATCACCCAGTCCAGATGGCATTCACCCCTGAATCCTGCAGGAACTTAGTATCGTAATAGACAAATCACCCAGTACAGATGGCATTCACCCCCGAGTCCTACAGGGACTTTGTATCGTTATAGACAAATCACCCAATCCAGATGGCATTCACCCCCGAGTCCTACAGGAACTTAGTATCGTAATAGACAAATCACCTAGTCCAGATGGCATTCACCCCTGAGTCCTGCTGGAACTTAGTATCGTAATAGACAAATCACCGGGTCCAAATGGCATTCACCCCTGAATCCTGCAGGAACTTAGTATCGTAATAGACAAATCACGGGGTCCAGATGGCATTTACCCCCGAGACCTGCAAGAACTTAGTATCGTAATAGACAAATCACCCAGTCCAGATGACATTCACCCCTGAGACCTGAAGGAACTAATTATTGTACTAGACAAATCACCGGGTCCATATGGCATTTATCCCAGAGTCCTACAGGAACTAAGTATCGTAATAGAGAAATCACCCAGTCCAGATGGCATTCACCCCGGAATCCTGCAGGAACTTAGTATCGTAATAGACAAATCACCCAGTCCAGATGGCATTCACTCCCGAGTCCTGCAGGAACTTAGTATCGTAATAGACAAATCACCCAGTCCAGATGGCATTCACCACTGAGTCCTGCAGGAACTTGGTATTGTAATAGACAAATCACCCGGTCCAGATGGCATTCACCCCTGAGTCATGCAGGAACTAAGTATTATAATAGACAAGTCACCCAGTCCAGATGGCATTCACCCCGAGTCCTGCAGGAACTTAGTATCGTAATAGACAAATCACCCAGTCCAGATGGCATTCACCCCTGAGTCCTGCAGGAACTTAGTATCGTAATAGACAAATCACCCAGTCCAGATGGCATTCACCCGAGTCCTGCTGGAACTTATTATCGTAATAGACAAATCACCGGGTCCAGATGGCATTCACCCCCGAGTCCTACAGGAACTTAGTATCGTAATAGACAAATCACCGGGTCCAAATGGCATTCACCCCTGAGTCCTGCAGATACTTAGTATTGTAATAAACAAAGCACTGGGTCCAGATAACATTCACCCCCAAGTCCTGCAAGAACTTAGTATCATAATAGACAAATCACCCGGTCCAGATGGCATTCACCCCTGAGTCTTGCAGGAACTTAGTATCGTAATAGACAAATCACGGGGTCCAGATGGCATTTACCCCCGAGACCTGCAAGAACTTAGTATCGTAATAGACAAATCACCCAGTCCAGATGGCATTCACCCCTGAGTCCTGCAGATACTTAGTATTGTAATAAACAAAGCACTGGGTCCAGATAACATTCACCCCCAAGTCCTGCAGGAACTTAGTATCATAATAGACAAATCACCCAATCCAGATGGCATTCACCCCCGAGTCCTACAGGAACTTAGTATCGTAATAGTCAAATCACCCAGTCCAGATGACATTCACCCCTGAGACCTGAAGGAACTTAGTATTGTAATAGACAAGTCACCCAGTCCAGATGGCATTCACCCCGAGTCCTGCAGGAACTTAGTATCGTAATAGACAAATCACCCAGTCCAGATGGCATTCACCACTGAGTCCTGCAGGAACTTGGTATTGTAATAGACAAATCACCCGATCCAGATGGCATTCACCCCTGAGTCCTGCAGGAACTTAGTATTGTAATAGACAAGTCACCCAGACCAGATGGCATTCACCCCGAGTCCTGCAGGAACTTAGTATCGTAATAGACAAGTCACCCAGTCCAGATGGCATTCACCCCGAGTCCTACAGGGACTTTGTATCGTTATAGACAAATCACTCAGTCCAGATGGCATTCACCCCCGAGTCCTACAGGAACTTAGTATCGTAATAGACAAATCACCCAGTCCAGATGGCATTCACCCCTGAGTCCTGCTGGAACTTAGTATCGTAATAGACAAATCACGGGGTCCAGATGGCATTTACCTCTGAGACCTGCAAGAACTTAGTATCGTAATAGACAAATCACCCAGTACAGATGGCATTCACCCCTGAGTCCTGCAGATACTTAGTTTTGTAATAAACAAAGCACTGGGTCCAGATGGCATTCACCCCCAAGTCCTGCAGGAACTTAGTATCATAATAGACAAATCACCCAATCCAGATGGCATTCACCCCCGAGTCCTACAGGGACTTTGTATCGTTATAGACAAATCACTTAGTCCAGATGGCATTCACCCCCGAGTCCTACAGGAACTTAGTATCGTAATAGTCAAATCACCCAGTCCAGATGACATTCACCCCATATTCCTGCAGGAACTTAGTATCTTAATAGACAAATCACCCAGTCCAGATGGCATTCACCCCCGAGTCCTGCACGAACTTAGTATAGTAATAGACAAATCACCAAGTCCAGATGGCATTCACCCCTGAGTCCTGCAGGAACTTAGTGTTGTAATAGTCAAATCACTCAGTCCAGATGTTATTCACCCCTGAGTCCTGTAGGAACTCAGTATCGTAATAGACAAATCAACCGATCCATATGGCATTCATCACCGAGTCCTACAGGAACTTAGTATCGTAATAGACAAATCACCCTGTCCAGATGGCATTCACCCCCGCGTCCTTCCTGAACTTAGTATCGTAATAGACAAATCACCCAGTCCAGATGGCATTCACCCCTGAGTCCTGCAGGAATTTAGTATTGTAATAGACAAATCACTCAGTCCAGATGGCATTCACCCCCGAGTCCTACAGGAACTTAGTATCGTAATAGACAAATCACCCAGTCCAGATGGCATTCACCCCCGAGTCCTACAGGAACTTAGTATCGTAATAGACAAATCACCCAGTCCAGATGGCATTCACCCCTGAGTCCTGCAGGAACTTAGTATCATAATAGACAAATCACCCAGTCCAGATGGCTTTCACCCCCAAGTCCTGCAGGAACTTAGTACCATAATAGACAAATCACCAGGTCCAGGTCGCATTCATCCCTGAGTCCTGCAGGAACTTAGTACCATAATAAACAAATCATTGGGTCCAGATAACATTCGCCCCTGAGTCCTGCAGGAACTTAATGTCATAATAGACAAATCACCTGGTCCAGATGACATTCACCCATGAGTCCTGCAGATACTTAATATTGTAATAGACAAAGCACTGGGTTCAGATGGCATTCACCCCCGAGTCCTGCAGGAACTTATCATAATAGACAAATCACCCAGTCCAGATGACATTCACCCCTGAGTCCTGAAGGAACTTAGTATTGTAATAGACATATCACCCAGTCCAGAAGGCATTCACCCCCGAGTCCTACAGGAACTTAGTATCGTAATAGACAAATCATCCAGTCCAGAGGGCATTCACCTTCGAGTCCTGCAAGAACTTAGTATCGTAATAGACAAATAACCCAGCCCAGATGGCAGTCACCCCGAGTCCTACAGGGACTTTGTATCGTTATAGACAAATCACTCAGTCTAGATGGCATTCACCCCCGAGTCCTACAGGGACTAAGTATCGTACTAGAGAAATCACCCAGTCCAGATGGCATTCACCCCTGAGTCCTGCAGGAACTTAGTATAGTAATAGACAAATCACCCAGTCCAGATGACATTCACCCCTAAGCCCTGCAGGAACTTAGTTTCGTAATAGGCAAATCACTCAGTCCAGATGGTATTCACCCCTGATTCCTGTAGGAACTTAGTATCGTAATAGACAAATCACCCGGTCCAGATGGCATTCACCCCCGAGTCCTGCAGGAAAGTATCGTAATAGAAAAATCACCCAGTCCAGATGGCATTCACCCCCGAGTCTTATAGGAACTCAGTATCGTAATAGACAAATCACCCAGTCCAGATGGCATTCACCCCTGAGTCCTGCAGGAAAGTATCGTAATAGACAAATCATCCAGTCCAGATGGCATTCACCTTCGAGTCCTGCAAGAACTTAGTATCGTAATAGACAAATAACCCAGCCCAGATGGCAGTCACCCCAGAGTCCTACAGGGACTAAGTATAGTGATAGAGAAATCACCCAGTCCAGATGGCATTCACCCCCGAGTCCTACAGGGACGAAGTATCGTAATAGAGAAATCATCCAGTCCAGATGGCATTCACCCCGGAAATCCTGCAGGAACTTAGTATAGTAATAGACAAATCACCCAGTCCAGATGACATTCACCCCTAAGCCCTGCAGGAACTTAGTTTCGTAATAGACAAATCACTGGGTCCATATGGCATTTATCCCAGAGTCCTACAGGAACTAAGTATCGTAATAGAGAATTCACCCAGTCCAGATGGCATTCACTCCCAAGTCCTACAGGAACTTAGTATCGTAATAGACAAATCACCTATTCCAGATGGCATTTACCCCTGAGTCCTACAGAAACTTAGTATCGTAGTAGACAAATCACCCAGTCCAGATGACATTCACCCCTTAGTCCTGCAGGAACTTAGTGTTGTAATAGACAAATCACCGGATCCAGATGGTATTCACCCCCGAGTCCTGCAAGAACTTAGTATCGTAATAGACAAGTCACCCAGTCCAGATGGCAGTCATCCCCGAGTCCTACAGGAACTTAGTATCGTAATAGACAAATCACCCAGTCCAGATGGCATTTACCCCTGAGTCTTACAGGGACTTTGTATCGTTCTAGACAAATCACTCAGTCCAGATGGTATTCACCCCTGAGTCCTGTAGGAACTTAGTATTGTAATAGACAAATTACCCAGTCCAGATGGCATTCACAACCAAGTCCAACAGAAAGGAAGTAACGTAAGAGTCAAAACACCCAGTCCAGATAACATTCACCCCTGAGACCTGAAGGAACTTAGTATTGTAATAGACAAATCACCGGGTCAATATGGCATATATCCCAGAGTCCTACAGGAACTAAGTATCGTAATATAGAAATCACCCGGTCCAGATGGCATTCCCTCCTTAGTCCTGCAGGAACTTAGTATAGTAATAGACAAATCACCCAGTCCAGATGACATTCACCCCTTAGTCCTGCAGGAACTTAGTGTTGTAATAGACAAATCACCCGATCCAGATGGCATTCATCACCGAGTCCTTCAGGAACTTAGTATCGTAATAGACAAATCACCCAGTACAGATGGCATTCACCCCCGAGTCCTGCAGGAACTTAGTATCGTAATAGACAAATCACCCAGTCAAGATGGCATTCACCTCTGAGTCCTGCAGGAACTTAGTATTGTAATAGACAAATCACCCGGTCCAGATGGCATTCACCCCCGAGTTCTACAGGGACTTTGTATCATTATAGACAAATCACTCAGTCTAGATGGCATTCACCCCCGAGTCCTTCAGGAACTTAGTATTGTAATAGACAAATCACCCAGTCCAGATGGCATTCACCCCCGAGTCCTACAGGGACTAAGTATCGTAATAGAGAAATCACCGGGTCCATATGGCATTTATCCCAGAGTCCTACAGGAACTAAGTATCGTAATAGAGAAATCACCCAGTCCAGATGGCATTCACCCCGGAATCCTGCAGGAACTTAGTATAGTAATAGACAAATCACCCAGTCCAGATGACATTCACCCCTAAGTTCCTGCAGGACTTAGGGTGACATGTATGAACGCGTAACCTGCGCCTCACCGGCCCGAATCCGCTGTCGGACGCAGGGATGCGGTGTTAGGCGCAGCGTTCACCACTTTCAGATGCGCCCCGCATTAAGGGACGCAGTGTGCGCGTTCCGGGGCGGGACGCGGCTCATTCGAATACTCCAAGGCATGTACGATCGCGAGTCGGCAAAGTGCGGCACATTTCAGCGCTCGGCAGCTCCGACAGGCAGACCTGGTTGATTCTGGTCTAAATGACCGGAGGCGAAGTGAAGCGAGAACGGAACATGAGAGGAAACATATAGAAGATCGCAACAGAAATCTCTCCGTGCGGCATGGAGGATGATTCCGAAAAAATCGCCTTTATAAAGGCGTAAAACATTGTCAGAAAAAGAGCTCAAACCTAATTAAAAAAAAAAATCACTTTCCAAAAATCCAGAACGGCGCAACATCAGGAATTAGGATATTGGAAATTGCCGGGAAATACAGGAATTCAAATTCTGAAAGCTATTCACATTGGTCGGCAGAAGCCAGCCAATCAGAATAGGAGCGACAGTGACCCATTAAAACCTATGGAGAAGTATGGACCAATCAAAATCAAAGGCGGGACAGTTCAAAATACAGTAAAAATGCAGAAAAGAGCTGATTGGTTGAGCCCAGGCGGCAGATATGAATCCACCAATCATATGTAGTGCGTCTATTTTGAATGGAGAAAGAAGGGCGCGATAGAAGGGCGCCCTAAAAGTTATTACTGTCTATGGGAAATATTCTAGGACTGTGATTGGTTGGGGAGAAGAGGGGCTCGTCCAGCTTAGCCAATCAGCGGCTGAGCTACCTTCTCATAGAGTTCTATGGGGAAAAGAAATGCAGAGCGAGCTCTGTTTGTGATTGGCTAATTTAAAAGAGGCGCGGTTATTTGGACCAATGGGAGAGCGAGCGACGCTCTTATGGGTTTTCTAATGCAATCTATAATAAAACTGTACATGGCCGAAATCAAATGATAAGACTCACGAAGTGGTACCGATCTGTATATAAAGTGAACAATAATAGGGGGGTAACGAAAAAAAAATATATGAATTCAATAAATTCATTTTTATTTCTTTATTTTCGTTACACCCATACTATTGATCCTTGGCTAACAAAAATAAAGAAATAAAAATGAATTTATTGAAATAATATTTTTTTTCGTCACCCCCCTATTATTGATCATTTTATATACACATCGGTACAACCCTTTTGGGGGTTTTTATATTTTGTTTGGCCCCTGTACAAATTTTTATTCCCGATTTCGCTTTTTTTAGAGAATGTTTTTTCACCTAATTAAAAAGGGGGATTTTTTTTTTCATTTCTCCAAAGCCCCCCGGACATCTTTAAAGATTTCTCGCTGTTTTTTTCCCGCCTGTCTCGAATCGGAAACATGTTAGGCGAAATCCCCTTTTGCGCCCAAGTTTACCCTTTTGGCTAAAACCCGGGAGGCGCGGTGAAAATTTTCCCGCAATTTTATGAAGGCACCTCCTTCCCGGCCCAATAAAAGGCCCCAAATCACCGCCAAATTCGCTCCACGCACTGGTTTAAGCGCGGGGGACTTTAATTGGGATGTAGAGCGCACTACCCTTTGGGCGGCGGAAAACTTAGGCGAAAAACCCCGCACTGCGCCTCCACACTGGCGGGCGCCCGGCCCGGGGCTTTCTTTTAAATTTTTTGAGGGCCCCCGGCCGCCGGGCATAAATAGGTGCAAAATTGCCGGGAAAAATGGGGGAAAAAGATGGGGCCCCCAACGGGGGCGAGGGTTTTATTTAAATTTTCCCCCCTTAGTGACGTAATAGTCCAAAAAAATCGTCCCGATGGGGGGTTAAAACCCCCGAGTCCGTAGGGGAAAAATTTGTATTGAAAAAGGACAAAAATTAAACAAGTCCAGATGGATTCACCCTGGGGTTTTGTAGGAAATTAGTATTGTAATTTGGGCAAATAACCCAATCCAGATGGCAAATTAAAACCCCCCCCCGGCCCCAGGAAATTTTGTTTTGTTAAAAGACAAAATTAACCCCGGGGCTAGATGGCATTCACCCGAGTCCTACAGGAACTTAGTTTCGTAATAACAAAAACACCAGTCCAAATGGCATTCACCCCCGGTCCTACAGGAAAAAAAAGTATTGAATAGCAAAATAAACCCCCGTCCGATGGGGGATTCACCCCTGGTCCCGCAGGAATTAGTTTTGTAATTTGAAAAAATACCCGGGGCCCGATGGCAAATTTACCCCGAAATCCTTTCGGGCTTTGTATCGTTATAGACAAAATTTACTCAGTCCCCGATGGCATTCACCCCCCCAGTCCTTTCGGAATTAGTATGTAATTTGCAAATCACCCGTCCAAATGGCAATTTTCCCCCCAGTCCTAAAGAATTAGTATCGTAATTGACAAACACCCAAATCAAGATGGCAATAACCCTCGAGGCCCCGCAGGAAACTTAGTAAACGTAAAAGACAAATACCCGGGGCCGATGGCATTCACCAGAGTCCTACAGGGAATTTGTTTCGTTTTAGACAAATCCCCCTAAAGGGCCCGAAAGGCATTCACCCCCCCCAGTCCTGCGGGGAAATTAAATTCGTTTTAAAAGTCAAATCACCCAGTTTAGTTTAAAATTCACCCTGAGAAACCCGAAAAGGAAAAACCCTTTTTTTTGGGAAAAAAAAAAAAAATTTCAAACTGGGTCCTTTTGGTATTTTTTTCCCCGAGGGCCTACAGGAAAAATAAGTATGTAAAAGAGAAATCACCGGGGTCCATTGGCTTTTTTCCCAGAGTACTTTCAGGAACTAAGTACGTAAAAAAGAACTCCCCCCAGGGCCCGAAAGGCTACACCCCGGAAACCCGCGGAAAATTTGGGATTTGTAATAGAAAATCCCCCCAGTCCGAGGGGGGTTTAACCCCCCCGTCCCTTGGGAAGAAATTAGTATCATAAAAAAAACCTATCCATGGGGCCAGATGGCTTTTCCCCCCCCGAGTCCCCGCAGGAAATTAGTTTGTAATAAAAACAAATTTAACTGGTTTCCCGATGGCATTCACCCCCAAAATTTTACAGGGACTTTTTTAACGTTTAGACAAATAATCAGTCTAAAATGGGATTCACCCCGGTCCCACAGGGGAAAATTTGTTTTCGGTTTAAAAGTTTAAAAACACCCGGGCCCGATGACCTTTCCCCCCCTGAAAACTGAAGGAATTTGTATTATTTAGAAAAATCCGGGTTCCCTTTGGTTTTGTAACCCCGATTTCCCACAGGAATAAGTATCCCTTAAAAGAGAAATCACCCGGGGCCAATTTGGCATTTATTCCCGGGGTCCTACAGGAACTAATTTTTTGGAAAAGAGGAAAATCCCCCAGTCCAGGGTGGCCAAATTCCCCCCCCGGAATCCGAGGAAAATTAGTATAGTAATGACAAAAACACCCAGTCCAAAATTGGGATTTAAAAACCCCCAAATTTTCCCGCAAGAATTAGTTCATTTAAAAGACATTAAAATTGGGCTAGATGGGATTCACCCCCGAGTACTGCAGGAACTTCGTACTGTAATAGAAGTCGACCCGGGCCAAAATTTGGAAATTTTCCCCCGAGTTTTTACGGGACTTTGTATTTATAGAAATTTATCAGTCTAGATGGGTTTTAAAACCCCCAGTCATACAGGAAAAATTTAGTATTTTTAATTTGAAAAAAATCACCCAGTCCCGATGGCATTTTAACCCCCGAGTCTGCGGAATTTTGTATTGTAAAAAGACAACCCTGACCGGGGCCAGGTTTTTCCCTTAAAACCCCGTTTTCCTAAAAGGACTTAAAATATTTGTAATGAGAAAACACCGGGTCCCTATGGGCCCTTTAAACCCAAAAGTCCTACAGGAAATAAGTTTTAATATTTGGACCCAAACACCCCCTCCAGATGGCATTTTAACCCCGGAATTTTTGCAGGAACTTTTTATAGTAATTTGGGCCCAAAACAACCCAGGGCCCGGAAAATTCACCCCCAAATCCTGCAGGAAAATTAATGTTGTAATAGACAAAATCACCCTGTCCAAAATGGCATTCACCCCCCCAGTTTTCCCGTAGGAAATTAGTAAATTTAAAAGACAAACGCCCCCGGGGGCCCCCTGGGTTCAACCCCCCCGGGGGTCCTACAGGGGAAATTAGTTCCTTAATAGAAAAAATTTATCCAAATCCAGATGGCCCTTCCCCCCGAATCCCCGGAAAATTTTAAACGTAATGGGTAAATCAAAAAGTCCAGAGGGCATTCACCCCCCGTCCTTGCAAGGGAAATTGTTAAAAATAGGGCATATCACAGGGGGAGTGGAATCTACCCCCCAAATCCCGCAGGAAAATTAGTATCGTAATAAAAGAAATTAAACCCGGGGCCCCTATGGCTTTTATTCCCCGAGTAATTTCAGGAATAAGTTTTCGTAATTTGAGAATCACCCCGTCCAGATGGATTTTCACCGGAAAAAAATTTCAGGAACTTGTTTAGTAATTTAAAAAATTTACCAAATTTCCCGATGGAAACCCCCCAACCATTCCTTTAAAACTTAGTATCCTTTAATTTGACATATCACATGGTCCCGATGGCATTCACCTTGGGTCCTGCAGGAAAATTAAATATTGTAATAGGGCAAAAAATAACTGGGTTTTAGATGGCATTCCAAACCCCAAAAATCCTACGGGACTTTGTATCGTTATAGAAAATCACTAAATCTAAAATGGAATTTACCCCCGGGTCCCACAGGAATTTTGTATCGTAATAGTCAAAAAACCCAGTCCAAAATGACATTTTCCCCCGGCCTGAAGGAAAATTGTTAAATTTTAATTGGGCAAAACAAGGGTCCAAAATGGGTATTTATCCCCGAAAATCCTACAGGAACAAAGGGATCGTAATAGGGGAAATTTACCGGGGGCCATATGGCATTTATCCCCAAATTCCCACAGGAATTTTAAATAAAATTTTAAAAATTTGAGAACTCCCCCAGTTCCGAAAGGAAATTTACCCCTGAATTCCCGCAAAGGGAAATTAGTATAGTAATAGGGGCAAATAAACCCCGTCCAGATGGCATTCAAACCCCCGTCTGCAAGAAATTAGTATCATTTTAGAATATAAAAAGGTCTAGATGGCCTTCACCCTTTAGTATGCGGAAAACTTCGTTCTGTAATTTTGGGCAAATCGAAAGGGGCCAAAAAGGCATTCACCCTCGAGTCCTCCCGGGGGCTTTGTATCGTTATAGACAAAAAACCCTCCAAATCTTTATGGCATTCACTCCCCAAATCCTAAAAGGAACCCTTTGTATTGTAATAGGGCAAATCACCCAGTTCCCGAAAGGCATTCACCCCCGGTTGCAGGAACTTAGTTTTTTAATAGACAAATGCCCGGGGCCCGATTTGGGATTCAAACCCCCGTGTCCTCAGGGAATAAGTATGTTTTAGGAAACACGGGTCCAAAATGGCATTTTTTCCCGAGTTCCCACAGGAATTTTCGTATCATAATAAAAGCAATCACCCCAGCCCCCGGGTTTGGGTTTAACCCCGGGGTTTTTTGCAGGGGCTTAGTTTTAGTAATAGAAAAAATCACCCAGTCCAAAATGGGAAAATTTAAACCCCAAATCCCGAGGGGAAAAAAATGTTTTTTAAAAGACAAATCAAACCCAGTCCAAAATGGCATTCACCCCGGGTTGTTGGGAATTAGTAACCTTTTAAAAGGGCCAATTTGCCTGGTCCAAAATTTGGGATTCACCCCCGAAAATCCTACAAAGGGAAATTTGTTCCTTAATAGAAAATCTCCCGTTCAGAATGGGGATTTTACCCCCGAGTAATAAAGGGAAAATAAGTATCGTAATAGAAAAATTTACCTAGGGCCAGATGGATTCACCCCCCGTCCTGCAAGAAATTTAGTATCTAATAGAAAAATCACCGGTGCTATGGGGAAACTCCCCCCAAAATCCTGCAGGAATTAAATATCGTTTAAAAGAAAAAATCAAACCGTCTAGATGGCATTTAAAAACAAAACCTGCAGGGGCTTTTTAGAGTAAAAAGATAAATCACCCCGTCCCGGTAGCATTCACCCCCGAAATCCTGCAGAAAACATAATACAGTAATAGGAAAAAATTTTCGGTCCAGCTAAAATTCACCCCAAGTCCTGGGTTGGAAAAAAAACCCCCTATGTAATAAATACAAGGTCCCGTGGCATTCACCCCCGTCCCCGTAGGAAATTGTATGGGGTTTTAGAAAAAATTGTAGTTTCCCTGGCATTTCACCCCGAGTCCTGAAAAGGGTCTTATTTTATTAAAGGGGCAGATTTACCCCGGTCCAAAAATGGCTTCAGCCCCAAAATTTTGCAGGGCTTTGCAATGTAAAGGGCAGATAAACCCGATCCATGTGGGAAATTTTCCCCCGAAATCCTGAGGAACTTAATATTGTAGTAAAACAAACTACTGGGCCAGATTGTTTTAACACCCTGAATCCCGCGGAAATTTTGTAAAGTAATATGCCCGATAAAGTGGTCACAAAAGCATTTTACCCCCCTTTTCCCTTTAAGAAAACTTTGCACCGTAAAAGACAAAATCACTTGGTCCCCCATGGCATTCAAACCCGATTCCCGTAGGAACTTAGGGATAGGAATAAAACAAAAATTTGAGGGAAAAATGGTATTCACTCCCCCGTCCCGAAAGGGCTTGTTTCCGTAATAGAAAAACACCCGGTCCGATTTCATTCACCCCCGAGGGTTCCGGAACTTAGTATATTTAAAAATCAGCCCATTTAAAAGACTTTAACCCCCCAAATCCCTTTTGGAAAAAATTTTTTTTTGTAAAAAGACAAATCACCGGTCCGATGACCCCCCCTGAATTTTTGGGAGGGGCTTTTGTAAAGTTAAATTAAACACCCCGTACAGATGGCATTTACCCCCCAGTCCTGGAGGAACTTAAAATTTGTAATTTGACAAAAAACACCTGGTCCAGAGGGAAATTTAACCCCAATTCCTGAAAGAAAATTTTTACCGTAAAAGACAGATTAAAAATTTGGGCCCCATAGCATTTTACCCTTTTTTTTCCCGCAAAGGAAAAAATTACTTTTGTAATAGACAACTTGGGGGCCGATGGCATCTACCCGAGCCCGCAGGAACTTTGTATAGTAAAAGGACAGACCCTGGTCCAGTGGCCCTTTTACCCCCGAGTCCTACAGGAAAATTAGTATGTTTTAGACAAAAACACCAGGGCCAAAATGGCATTCACCCGGTTCCCGATGGAGCTTTGTAAACGTAATAGACAAATCACCCGGGGCCAGATGGGATTCACCCCCGGGTCCTACAGGAACTTAGTATCGTAATAGACAAATCACCCAGTCCCGATGGGGATTAAACCCCGAGTCCTTTTCTGGGAAACTTAGGATGTAATAGACAAATCACCGGTTCCCGATGGCATTCCCCCCCCGAGGGCCACAGGAACTAAGTATCGTAATAGACAAAAACCCCCGGGTCCCCAAAGGGGAATTTTAAAACCCCGAAACCCCGCAGGAATTAGTATCGTAATAGACCAAAAAAAAAAAAAAAAAAAAAACACGGGGTCCAGATGGCTTTACCCCAGGAAACCGGGAAGAACTTGTTTGTAATAGGGAAAAAAACCCCGTCCAGATGGGATTCACCCTGGGTTTAGCAGGATACTTTGTTTTGGGAATTAAAAAAAAGCACTGGGTCCAGATGTCATTCACCCCCGAGTCCTACAGGAACTTAGTATCGTAATAGTCAAAACACCAGTCCAGATGACATTCACCCCTGAGACCTAAAGGAACTAAGTATTGTAATACACAAATCACCGGGTCCATATGACATTTATCCCAGAGTCCTACAGGAACTAAGTATCGTAATAGAGAAATCACCCAGTCCAGATGGCATTCACCCCGAGTCCTACAGGAACTTAGTATTGTAATAGACAAGTCACCCAGACCAGATGGCATTCACCCCGAATCCTGCAGGAACTTAGTATCGTAATAGACAAATCACCCAGTCCAGATGGCATTCACCCGAGTCCTACTGGAACTTATTATCGTAATAGACAAATCACCCGTCCAGATGGCTTTCACCTGAGTGATGCTGGAACTTATTATCGTAATAGACAAATCACCGGGTCCAGCTGGCCTTCACCCCCCGTGTCCTACAGGAACTTAGTATCGTAATAGACAAATCACCCAGTCCAGATGGCATTCACCCCTGAGTCCTGCTGGAACTTAGTATCGTAATAGACAAATCACCGGGTCCAGATGGCATTCACCCCCGAGTCCTACAGGAACTAAGTATCGTAATAGACAAATCACCGGGTCCAAATGGCATTCACCCCTGAATCCTGCAGGAACTTAGTATCGTAATAGACAAATCACTGGGTCCAGATGGCATTCACCCCCAAGTCCTGCAGGAACTTAGTATCATAATAGACAAATCACCCAATCCAGATGGCATTCACCCCCGAGTCCTACAGGGACTTTGTATCGTTATAGACAAATCACTTAGTCCAATGGCATTCACCCCCGAGTCCTAGCAGGAACATAGTATCGTATATAGTCAAATCACCCATCAGATGAAATTCACCCCGAGACCTGAAGGAACTTAGTATTATAATAGACAATCACCAGTCCAGATGGCTTTCACCCCGAGTCCTGCAGAACTTAGTATCGTAATAACAAATCACTCGATCCAGATGGCATTTACCCCTAGTCCCGCAGGAAATTAGTATTTAATGACAATCACCCAACCAGATGGGATTTTCCACGGCCCGATAAGGGCTCAGGAACTTAGTATCGTAATAGCAAACCCCTCCCAAGGCCCCCATCCT
>JAODAL010027383.1:0-55061 GCA_025379985.1 Phyllomedusa bahiana
ATTGGGCAAATAACTTTGGCCTCAAAGGGGTTTTTGCCCAAAACGTACTAGAAATAGTTTAAATTTAAAATCTAAACCAAACTACAGCTAACAAGCAAAGAAAAAAACCAAGAGGGATAAAACCCAGTCTTTGGATTGGAACCATTAAAAAATCCAAAACATTTTTTGCCCCTATTAATAAAAAGTCCCTCTTAAAGTATCTACCCCCCTCCCCGGAGACGAAGTCCATGGGGTTTTCCATTCTAAAAAAAAGGATGCCGTTATTGGGCAAGAAAATCCAAAACCCAAATTGGCGAATTTTTTTATCCCCCAAACGTTTTACCTGGCAAAATAAAACAAACCCCCTTGGTTTTCCCCCCCTCTGTTTAAAAAAATGCAAAAATTTTCATTTCCCATCTAAAATTTTTTCAATTAGAGCTACATGAATTGCAACTCCCCCTTTTTGTTTTTGTTATGAACCCGTCCCCTTGTAAATTAAATTTTTTGTTGGGAGCCACTTATAGGGGAACCCCCAAGGAAATTGATTTTTTTGAAAATTTTAAAAGACATTTCTAACCCCAAATAAATGCAAAAATCCAGTTTTTTCACAACACTTTTTTAGAGGTAAAAAGGGTCCCAAAACAAACTGGATTACAGGTTTTGGTTTTTCCCTATAAATAATACCAAATCCCTTGCCCGGGGGGTTGGGGGGGGGGGCTGGGGAATGGGAAAAATTCGTTGAGAATAAGGAGGGTTTTTTGGATTTTTGGGGTTTGGGAATAGTATTTTCCCCCCAAAAGGTTTTTTAAATTTTTGTTGGGTTTAAAGTTTTTCATTTTCTAACCCATTTGGGGTCAAATTTTTCTGATATTTTTAAATTTTAAAATTGCTAGAAAATTGCCCTTTAAATTTTTTATAAATTTTTATTGGGAAATTTTGTTTTAAAACTTTTAAGTGTTTATGTTACAATCTAAAACACACATTTTTTTTATTTTTGCTTAAATTTTTAAATTTAATTTAATACACTAACCCATATTGGGATTTTTATGGGAAGAAAAATTTTTTTCGGGGACCTTTCCAACCCTTTAACCAGTTTTGTGGTTTCCCACTTTCAGTTTTTTATGTACAGGGGTTTCCGCCTTCTCCGTAAACAAAAACGTTTATGGGTTTTTTTCTTTTTGTTTGGCCCCTCATTCACTTCCCCCGGGACTTGGAACCAGGATTTCTATCCTGTATTCCGGTTTCCGGTTTTCCCCCAAATTCATGTTTCCAGTATAGGACGCGTCCCCCGGGGTTTTGGAACGAAACCCTGATTACTTGGCGTTTCCGGTTTCCCCCCCCCCGGGGAACTTTTACCGCATTATGTGGAAAGCGCGCCCTAGGGGTAAGTTTTTCCAGGTGTAAATTTTTATTAATTATTATGTGTATTAGGTTTCTTACCACACTAAATAGGGCAGCAGCAACATAGGTTACAGTTTTTGGACTAAGGGCCCGTCGGCCGAAAAACACTTTTTCTTTATATTGTTATTTTTAAGGTAATAATACCAACCGTATTGTATTCATAGTAAGAATCATATTTTGGGGACTGCCAATCAACCAGTTAGTGGTCCACTTACAGTATTTTATGTAGGGGTTCCCCTTCTCCGTCCAAACGCATGTTTATTTTTGTTGCCATCATGTCCCCCGGTATTTGGAACGCAGGTTTCTATCCTGTTTTCCGGGGTTTCCGGTTTTCCCCAAAATTTTCATTTTTCCGGATGGGGACTGTGCACTTCCCGGGATTTGGAAGAAACCCTATATACTTGCGTTTCCGGTAACTTTTCCCTCTTTTTTGGGAGAAGCGCGCGCCATGGGAAGTTTTTACCAGGTGTAAATTGTTATTAATTATTATGTGTATTAGGTTTTCTAACACACTAAAAGAGGGCACACAACAGTGGGGTTTTACAGTTGACTAAGGGCCATGTGGGCCCGAAACGGGTCAGGGTTTCCCCCCTCTGACATTTTTCTTCTTGCACACGAGTAGTTTGTGGTTTTTTTTGGTTTTTACCTGCTTTTTTTTAAATAAATTTGGGATTTTATGCTTAGATTCTGTGTTTCCACTTTTTGCTTCATCAAATTATGCAATGAAAGCTAAGCGCCTACATTTTCTGGGGCCCCTAATTGGGCGCATTTTATACTATGCAAGCTATACCAGAGGCCGATTTTTGACGGGTTCTTTCATTCAGGTGAAATATAATCAACCAATTCTATAACATCTGATGGCTTGTTGAATGGAGGACCCAGGCCAAACTGGAAAAAACCCCAATGCCCTCGTACCTATTTTTTATCCTTCCAGGAAAATTTTTTTTAAATTTTTAGAAATATCTGCTAAATTGTATCCAATAAATTTCTGAGTTTAAACCCAATGGGTTACTTGTAAATTGAGGGGTATTTGGTCCCATAGGTGGTTGTGCCCAGCCCGGGACCAGGAATATGTGGTCTTTTTTAGGATCTCAATAAAATATGTGATAGTGTAGAGTCGGTGGGACATCATAGGTTTCACTGAGGAAACTGTCAGTGGAATTAGCGCTGAGACTGTAACCATGGGGAACCATGGGTCCAGGAAAACTACAAATTTTGGTGACAAATCTTACCTAAAAAAAAAAAACATCCCTGTGGCCCCCATAGAGACTGGTGAGTCAAATGAAAAAGTGAGGCCCCTGACATGTAGAAGGCATCACTCCAGGAGTTGAGACCACATGGCCACCACACCCCACAAGGGATGTATGAAGGGTCTGCAGCTACTGCTCCTTTTTGCTGCCCCGTGTTATTTAAATTTGGGGTTTCCAAAAAGTTTCATAGTTTCATATTTTGTAAGGCTAAAAAAAAAGACAATGCCCATTAGTTCAGCCTTTTTGTGCTAAGGTTTTTGACCCAGGGGAAAGGGCAAAAAACCCCAATGGGTAGAACCCAATTGTCCTCTTTTTAGGGAAAAATTCCTTTCCTGCCCCCAATCGGCAATCAAAAAAAATCCCGGGAACAATGCCCCTCCCCTGAACCCCCTAGTCACTTAACTTTTTAATTATTACGCTCCAGAAATGCATAAAAACCCTTTTTTTAAACTGGGTTTATTGAATTCCCCATGACAAGCCCCTCTGGCAGAAATTCTTTTCCCCCTTGTCTTACAGTAAAAATCCTTTCTAGGTTTTATGTAAAAATTTTTCTTTCCCTCAAGACGTAGAGGATCCCCCCTTGTTCTAGATAGAGCCCCGTGTATAAATAAACTTGGGGAGATCTCTAATTGATCTTTGATGTATTTAAACATATTTATTATGTCCCCCGAAGCCTTCCTTTTCCTAAAATAAAAAACCCAAAACTTTCCAATCTTTCTGTGACTGTAGTCCCCCCCATCCTTTTATTATTTTTGTTGCCCGCCCCTTTTTACCTGTTCAAGCTCACAAATTCTTTCTGTGCACTGGGGCCCAAAACTGTACACAATATTCCATTTTTGGGTCTAAACCAATGACTTGTATAATGGGAGAATAATATTCTCACATGTGATTATGCCCCTTTTAATGCACCCCATGATCCATTTGTTTGGTGCTGTCCACCTGGTGTACAATTAAGTTTACTGTCCACCAAAGGGTTCCCAAGTCCTTTTTCCCTGTCACTTTTACCCTTTTTTTCCATTAACATGTAATCATGTAAGGATTTTTCCCTTTCCCCCTGTCAAACCTTGCATTTTCAGTTTTTAAACCTCATTGCCATTTCCCGCCCAGGCTCCAATTTTCCAGATCCCCTTTGTTTTAAAAAAATATTATCCCCTATTGGTTGATTACTTAGTATCGCTCAAAGATCATATTCTACTGTGTATTCCCGTGTAAATCATTAATGAAAATTTTTTAAAGGGGATGGGCCCAATACTGCCCCTTGTGGTCCCCCCACTAGTAACAGCAATCCAGTCGAGTATGCCGTTAATTACAACCCTTTGTTTTCTATCAGTGACCAGTTTCCCAATTGACACATTTTCCCCCAGTCCAAAAGCTTTCTCTTTTTATTTCCCAAACCTTTTTGTGCACCGTATAAATGCTTTAAAAAAATAGATTTTGACATCCAGTGCCTACCCCCGATCCAGTTAGCACTGACTTCCCATAGAAGCTGAGGGAATTAGTCTGACGGAGACCCTATGAACCCATGCGGGAACGGCTTTTTAAACATTTATTTCAGTGAGATACTCCAGGATAGCTCTCGAGAAAACCTTCAAAAAATTTTCCCTACAACAGGGGTTAAGTTTACCGACCAAAAGTTTCCGGATCACTTTTTGACCCCTTTTTGAATTTGGAAAAGGTCCATTGTCGCCACTTGCTCATTAATCCAGGATCGGGCTTTAAATGTGCAGTGTGCACCATTTTGCACAGCAATAGCCCCCTCGAACTTTTGCTAAAGGATGGCTCATTCACAGTTGTGACTGGACACATTGTCAAACATGGAACTCATGGGGATGTTACCAAAAAAAGATTATACAAAATTATAATAAAAAGTATTAAAATACTGTCCCCCTTTTACTCTCCAAATCTAAAAGTCTCTCAACTCAATCCCCACACTTAAAAAAGAAAAAACAACTTTTTAAAAAAACACTCGCAAGATCGTTCACCGCTCAAAATCTCAGTTTTAAAACCCTTACCCCACTGCTTTTTGGGCTGTGCGAAAACTCTCCTTCAGAAGCAAAAGGGCCTTTTCGCCCCACCAGTTGAAATTTTCATGCCGGATTAGAACCACACCCCTGACCAGTCCCCTGACCATCACACTCAACAACCCTCAGAAACTGTGTATTTTCTAACATAGAACCACTAACTTACTCTTTAATACATAATACTATAAATTTAATCTAAACAAAAACAATGTACTACAGTATAAACTTATGTCGCTATAGATTTTAAATGTACTGCAAATAATAAACAGGTAAAAACACAAGTATTTGCTGGGGATTAAAAAGGGATTTCTCCCTCTCAATCTCAATTTCCCACACTTAAAAGAAAAAAAAAAATTTAAAGGAAAACCTCGCAAGACTCGTTCATCGCTAAAATGCTCATTTTAAAAACCTTACCCACCTGCTGTTTTGGCTGTGCTGCAAACTTCCTTCGAAGCAAAAGGGGGGGGTTATTTAATTGGGGGCCAAAAATTTTTAAAAATTTTATTCTTGTATTAATTAAAAATTTTGGGGCACAGCGGCCGTCCGTTTTAAATGGCTAAATTTTCCAATGAACGACGTCGGGGAAAAAAAGAACCGGGTTATGATGGAAGCCAGGAAGTAAGGGCAGGAGAGGTCGGGAAGGGCAGGGCAAAGGGCCGACATAAGGATATGGTCAGGACAAGCCAAGTCTTTATCATTTAGACCCCTATGCACTAATCCAATGGAATGTTTTTCCCAACAATGGAGCACGGACGGGGGGTCCTGAATGCAGGACCTGAGCACAAAGATCACCCAGCACAGAAAGCATAGACACAGAACAAGGGCAGGGATGGCTGATGGCGCTCAAGCTGCCTGTCCACTCGCTTATCCGCTGGGGATGCTATGCCGAAATGAGGCATGTGAACAATATACTGAGGGCATTGAAAATTATCGGGCCCCCGATTATTTGCATTCAAGCGAAATATTCGCTTTCAACATTTTAAAATTTTTGTTTTTAAAGATTTTTAAATAAAGGAATTTTTTGTATCATATTTGTATTACCGTAGTTTCTGAAGACGGCACCTTGGGTGGGTAGCAGCAGAGAATGAAGAACAAGACAAAACCCCCCAGAGGGAATGGGAGGATGGGTGAGCAGAAATAGGTGATCCCAAAGGGGAGACCCCCTCATGCCTGTCGGGGAAAGGGGGTATAAGGTTAAGCAAAAAGTTGGTCTAAAATCACTGGGAAGTTCCCTGGGTGGATATAAGCGCTGCAGCCCATAATTTAAACAAAAGTTTATTTTGAAGTAACAGTTTCATCAGACTTCATTTAAGAATCAAATAGGATGTTTAAATAAAACAAACCCCGGGCAAAAGGGTTTCATATGTGTTTGAATGGTAAACATATAAAAGAATAAAAGGTGTAAAAAAATGGTGACAAAAAAGAAGGGGGGAAAAAAACAAAAGAAGAAAAAAAAGAGATTCCTTTAATTCTTGTCCCCAATAAGCACATTTTTAGCATTTGTCAAAATCCAAAGGGTCCCCTGGCCGCAATTTCCCCATTTTGCGGCATGGGCATCGTTCTAGCCCCTTCCCATTACATGGGTTTCCTTCTTAAAGGGATGTCTTCCCTTCCGATCACCAAAAGAACTCAGACCCTTTAATTAAAATTTTAAAAAATACCCCTCCCAAAACCCAGAAAATGCTTTTTACCTTGGTGTGACGGCCTTATATACAATGTCCCCAAGAACTTGGCCTTAAATAAATTAATTTTACTTTAAAACGCATAAATCCTTTTTAAAACCACAAAAAATTTCCCTTTCTAAAAGGGCGGAGCACATTCTAAACAAAAACTTTTTCTGTCAATCAAAAAATCTAAGACACAGGGGACGGCGAGGGTATAACCGCACCTTCGTTGCAAATTTTTTATGGGAAAAAAACGAGGGTCGCATATAGTTTAAAAACAAACCCGACCTTATGAATAAGTTCTTTGTTTTTTAATTTTAAAAAAATTTAAATTTACGATTTGTTCTAATATGGGATGGAAAAAGGAAGAAGCAGGAAAATTTTGGAAACTTAACCAGGGCCATCTTTTTTGATTTTGGGCCCCCCTAAGCATTGCCCGGGGCCCCACAAGGTGGGGGGGCCCCCCGGTGGTTTTTGTATGTCCCAGGAAAATTTTCTGTTTTTTTGTTTTTAGCCCCGAAAACGTTAAAAATATGGTGGAAAAGGGGCCAAAAACTCCCCGCTCTGCAAATTAGTCTTGTGGCTGAGGCGGGCCCGGTTACAGCTTTAAGTGCATATAAAAAAGGGGGGTGCTTGGGGGGCTAGAGGGATGGCCTAGTGTGATGTCATGTATTTCAGCAGGGTTCCTACTGCAGTGTTTTGCCGGGGCCTATTGCTTGTTATGAAGGCTTTGAACTTAACACAATTAATGGGGCATGACCTTTTCCTTAAAAATTGTATGACACCAGTGATCGACTTACTTAGAATCTATAATTCAAAATGCAATACATTAATAGTTCTCCACAACTTTTTTTTTTTTTTTTTTAAAGTATATTTGAATAACTATTTAGATGATTGGCGTCTACACTATAGACAATGGAAAACCCAACATACTGTTTGGTCAAATGAGGAGGTATAGGAAATGCACAACAATGATAAAGTATTTTCCTTATTTCACTCTCTTTTTATAGCAAAAAGACTGGAAAATAAAAAAAATATCCCAAATCAATTATTCAGGCAGCTACAAAAAAGTAGCCCCCTAACACAAGAATAATGTATAAGCACAAATAGAACTAAAACAGAGAAATTAATGCTTAAAAAAAAAATCCTCTAAAACATCATCTTCTATAAAAAAAATAAATCATATTTCATTAGTCACTATTGTTCGGGACATACCAAAATTAGAAAAAAATACATTAAAAAATCACTGGTCCATATTACTAAATGATCCACATCTAGCTGTACATTTACTAACCACCATCACCTTTTGTAGAGCAGGATTACTGCTTTTTATGTTAAAAATTTTACAAAAACAAGTCACAGCCATATGTGTCCATTAACAGTGTCCTACCTATTCCTAGATATACCTCTTGTTATGGGCTGCATCAGATTCTCAGGTCACTGAAGCTAACAGACTGTTTGATCTCTCCTGATAGGCTGTACCATGGATCGCTATAGCTTACAGATACCTGTTCCAACTCCTCACTGATAAGCTGCCAGCACTGGTTTGCTATGCTACAGGCATGTTCGTCCTCCCTGATAGGCTGCGGGGCGGTTGCTATAGCTACTGACCTGTGCACTCCCTCCTGATAGGATCCCGCAGTCACTAAGCTACAGACCTGTTTGATCTCTCCTGATAGGTGCTAGCAATGGTTGATTTATGATACAGACCTGTTTTGATTCTTCCTGTAGCTGCCAGTGCTCGCTATAGCCTACTGAACTGTTTGATCTTTCCTGATAGGCTGCCAGCACTGGATGCTATTAGCTCCAGGACATGTTTGATATTTCCTGTTAGGCTGCCAGACACTGGTTGCTATAGATAACAGACCTTGTTTGAATCATAATCCTGATAGGCTGCCAGTGCTCGCTATAGCTACAGACCTGTTTGATCTATCCTGACTAGGCTGCCTGCACTGGTTGCTATTGCTACAGACCTGTTAATCTCTCCCTGATGGCTGCTTGCACTGGTTGCATTAGCTACAAAACCTGTTTATCTCTCCTGATAGACTGTCGGCACTGGTCGCCTTAGCTACAGATCCTGGCTTCTACTGTAGCTAGTGGAAGCATGATATCACGCACTGAGTTCAAAATGAAACCCAGAAAACAGGACTGAGGTTGAGATGATCCAATGTAGTGAGACAACTCCTTTTAAGACATTCCTATGCTCAATTTTAATTTTATTTTGCTTATTTATTTATATTTATTTATTTATTTATTTATTTATTCCATTTTGGTCCAAAGCTCTTTGCAATCCCTGAGTTAGTAGCGTCTCCGTGTTTGTAGTTCTTGTGTACCCGGCTCCCTAAACCAAAAGATACTCCTTGGTCATAGATATTATTTCCTTTGACTTTGAGCCTCCAGAGATTCTGTGCTTGTGGTTCCTGAGTCTTTGTGTTTTTCCAACCTAACATTTCATTATGTCGCAGCCGTCCAAAGACCTTTTTGTTGCTGTCTAGGCTGATGTCTTCGATGCTTCTATTGCATCCTCCCTCTTTATCCTTCCGGTTATTTCTGTATTGAATTTGTTTTATTTTTTTAATATATTCCATAATTATGTTTCAATTCGACTTAATGGCATGTCTTTAAAATTTTAGGTAAAAATTTTATTGTTCGGGCACTAAACTTTATTATTGTGATGCCCGTTGCCAAAAATTTAGGGAGTTCTCTATGGAACTCCAAAAACTTTGAGAACTCTCGGGTTCACTATATCATGATCAGAACTGTTTATAAGCTGCACACGACTTCAACGTGGTCTCAAATCGGGCATCTATCTACTTTACCTCTCAATCGAGCCAATCAGGCCTTCACTGGGGGTCACCGACCTCCATATCAGAGAGAAAAATTTAAAAAACAGCCAAACTGCTAAAGCTGCCCTTCTTTATGACAGGCCTGTGAGAGTGGGCGGGGACAGAAACCCAAAATGGAAGACCCCTATCCTTTCCATATAGGTTAAAATCATGATTTCACCATGTCTAACGTATGTTTCATGCACACAAAACATTTCTGAAACAAAACGTATGCAATCCTGGGTGACACTGGCAGGGCTGCGGCAGCAACTTGTAATATATTTTTACTTGTACACACACAGAACCGCCACCAGCGGCACATTTCTGCAAAAAGGGCAATACCACTCTCGAAATCCCTAAAGAAGCATTTATGCTATCTATCTTACATGAAAAAAACTTTGAGACTCTCGGTTCACATATCTTGATCAGGAACATGTTTAAGCTGCCCCGACTTCAACGTGGTTCATTCGGGCAGTCCTATCTATCTTTACCTCTCAATCGAGCCAATCAGGCTCTCACCTGGGTCACCGACCTCCATTATTCGAGAGAATAAATAAAAAAACACCCAACTGCAAAGCTGCCCTTTCTTATGAAAGCCTGTGAGAGTGGGCGGGGACAGATCCCAAAATGGAAGCACCCATTTCCTTTCCATATAGTTTAAATCAATGTACAACCAAGTATAACGTATGTTTCTGCACACAAAAAATTTCTGAAAAACGTATGCAAACCCTGGGTGCCACGGGCAGGGCTGCGGCACTCTTGTCAAATGTAAACATGTACACACACAGGACCGCCACCAGCGGGCACATTTTCTGCAAAAAAGGCAATACACTCGTCGAAATCCCTAAAGAAGCATTTATGCTATCTATAATACATGAAAAAACTTTGAGACTCTCGGGTTACTTATTCATGATCAGAACATGTTTAAGTGCCCACGACTTCAACGTGGGTCTCAAATCGGGCGAGTCCTATCTATCTTTACTTCTCTCAATCGAGCCATATCAGGCCTCTCCCTGGGTTCACCGACCTCCATTATTCAGAGAATGTATGATAGATTGCATAAATGATTCTTTAGGGATTTCGACGTAGGGGTTGGGTTTTTTTGCCCTTTTTGAGACATGTTGCCGCTGGTGGCGGTTGTGTGGTACTTGTATAATTACATGTGTGCCGCCCCCCCGCCCCCACCCCCCCCCCCCCCCCCCCCCCCCCCCCCCCCCCCCCCCCCCCCCCCCCCCCCCCCCCCCCCCCCCCCCACCCCCCCCCCCCCCCCCCCCACCCCCCCCCCCCCCCCCCCACACCCCCCCCCCCCCCCCCCCCAACCCCCCCCACCCCCCCCCCCCCCCCGCCCCCCAGCCCTGACACTGGCGCTTACGTTTTTTCAGAAATGTTTTTGTGTGCAGAAACATACGTTATACTTGGTGTACATTGATTTTAAACACTTTTGGAAAGGAAGGGGTGCTTCCATTTTGGGTTTCTGTCCCCGCCACTCTCTCACCGGCCCTGTCATATGAATGGAGCAGACTTTGCAAGGTTTGGGGTGTTTTTTATTTTTTCTCTCTGATAATGGAATGGTCTGTTGACCCAGTGAGAGGACTGATTGGCTCGAAATAGAGAGGTAAATGATAGGCTTGACCTGCCCGATTTGAGACCTCGTTTGATGTCGTAGGCAGCTTAAACATGTTCTGATCATGATATGTGAACCGATGAGTATCAAAGTGTTTTATGTAATGATAGATACATAAAATGCTTCTTTATGGATTTTCGCGTAGTGTATTTGCCCTTTTTGCAGGAAATGTGCGCTGGTGGCGGGTTCTGTTGTGTGTACTTGATAATTACATGTGTGCCGGCAGCCTTGCAGTGGCTCCCAAGGTTTGCTTACGTTTTTTCCTGATGAAATGTTTTTTGTGTGCAGAAATACCGTTCTACTTGGTGTAAATTGATTTTTAACCTATATGGAAAGGAAAGGGGTGCTTCCATTTGGGTTTCTGTCCCCGCCCACTCTCTCTGGCTGTCATAGAAGGGCAGATTTGCAGGTGGGTGTTTTTTTTTTTTTTTATTTTTATTTTTTTCTCTCTGATTAATGGAGGATTCGGTGTGACCCAGTGAGAGGCCTGATTTGGTCGATTTGTGTGGTAAAGATTGGATGGGGATCTGCCGTTTTGTGACCTCGTTTGAAGTCGTGGGCAGCTTATCATGTTCTGGATCATGATATGTGAACGAGAGTACTCAAAGTTTTTTCATGTATGTTAGATAGCATAATGCTTCTTTAGGGATTTCGAGTAGTGTATTGCTCTATGGATAATAGACGCACGAAGGTTTTTTTTTCTCATCTATTTTTTGTGGTATAAATGCGCCTGGGTTATGTATGATATGTGGTTTTTGTGCGTCTTTTTTGGAACTTAGAGCGAATTAGTAATGTCAAAAAAACATGTATAAAGGCTACAGATAGGCTGGAAATAAGAGAAGTCATTAGAATACGCATGTCGTGATAGAAACTATGGGCTCTGATCCTGCTGGGAGGACAACAGTCCCCAAGCAATACCAGAGCTTGACGGCTCTTGCTGTATGTAGAATAAAGGCTGAGAGCAGCTCATAAAAATACATTTGAAATTTTAGGGTTGTAAAACATTAAAAAAAGTTTATATCATCTGTTACAAATGCATCATTGGTTTTTTCATGCACCTGGACATTGTTTGCATCAACTAACACACCGCACCAACCTGAGTAAGGACTGCCGTAGCCTTGGCACAACACCTCAGTCGCGTTTTTCTCTGCGGATGGTGTTTCCAGGTGTGTGAGCGGCTGTGGAGATTGTCATGCTTCTGCAGACTTTTCCACTACAAATTCAAGCTCTGGACTTCACACTGCCACTTCTCTGCGCAAACAAAATATTTCACCTCCCTCTATCCTCTCACACTACACAAACAATACACCAAAACAGACTCGTTGAAACCCTTCCACTAACTCCTAAGGCCTAAAGCGCAGGCTCTGGTCACACTGACCTCTGTGCTGATGTCCTGGCCCACTCACTTCAAAGGACAAATTGGACAATTATCCGGTAAACATATCTCAGTCCCAAATAATACCCATCCTGTCCCTCCAACGCACGTCTCTTGTCTACTCGAGCCCTTGACCGACGAAGTAGGAAGAGTGTCAAGGCTTCTCCTGTCCTGCTGTCCCACCACCTGCTCTACATGACCCTTCCCCATCCCACCTCGTCCATGTCTATTTCTCCAGTGTACTCTATACACGCTTACTGCTAGCTGTAACCTCTCTCTCTCCATGGGATTTTCCATCTTCTTCAAAAACACGGCCATCATAACCCCTTTATCTAAAATAAACCCCCTCTCTGGACCCTGTCCTGTGCTATAACTACCGACCTTACCTCGTTTCCTGCCTTCATCTCTAAAACTCCTGGTACGATTGGTGTCTACTCTGCTAATCCGCTATCTCTCTCTGCTAACTCTCTTCTTGTCCCGCTGCAATGGTTTTCTGCACCCTACACTCCACGGAAAACTGCCTTAGTTAAAGTCTCAAATGTACCTCCTACAGCAAATCTCAGGGTTAATTCTCATTGTAGCTTCTTCGGATCTCGCTGCAGCATTTGTCACTGTGGATCACCTAACTTCTCCTCAGCATATGATCAGCACCATTGGCCTCCTGGACACCCGCTCTCGCTTGGTTCTCGTTCTACTTATCTGACCGCTCTTCTGTGTCATCGTTGTCTCCGGTTCCACTCCTAATCCTCTTTCCTCTTCGCTGTTGGGGTTCATCAGCGGATCAGTTATAGGTCCTCTCACTCTTTTCATTGTACACCACCCAATTGGACAAACCATCAGTAAGATTTGCTTCCTGTACCATTCTCTATGCGGATGATACCCAATTATACACCTCTCCGTGACATAACTCAAGCCTTGCTTACAAACACCAGTGACTGTCGTTCCGCTTGTCTCTGACATCAGTACTCTCATCCGGGTCTGAAACTAAACCTCAATTAGACTGAATTCTTGTCTTTCGTTCATCTACTAACCTACCCCCCCCTGCTTTCTGTTTATGATATGTGGTTACCACCATTTTCTCCTAGCAGCAGGCCGCTGTCTAGGGGTTTTATTGTTCTGATTGACCTTTCTCCCCATTATATCCAATCGCTTTGTCTACTCCTGTCCCTGCTCCTCAAGTATTTCTCCAAAATCCGTCCATTTCTCACTTGTGGAAACGACTCCAAACTCTCATTACTGCTTTATTCTTTCTACGTCTTGCTACTTGGCAACTCCTTGCTTTTCGGTCTCCCTCTCTGCAAATTCTCCCTATCCATATGTCCAGAATGCAGCAGCGCTTGTGCTTTCTCTCCAGCCGCTATAACTGATGCCTCTACCTCTGTGTCAGTCATCTGACACCCTGGTTGGCCATCCAGTACAGGATACTGTATAAACTCAGGCTCTCACCCATAAAGCTATCACAGCGCCTGATCTCCCTACATTCCTCCCTTAGTCTATGTTACCGCCCTACCCGTGCTCTCCGCTCTGTGAATGTTATCAGGTACTACAGTTCCCCTCATAATAATCCGAACCTCCCATGGACCGTCACTAGATTTCAACACGGTGCGGCACCAATTCTCTGGAATTATGCTACCGCGGTGGCGATCAGCACATTCACACCTCTCAGTTTTAAGAGGCCCTGTGAAAATACATCTTTCGGTCTGGCCCACCTAGATCCCTACTGCTATCACACAAATCATGTCACTCCCTGCAATTGGCGCACTTCACAAGCCTTATCTGTATATGTTGTACTGTCTGGGTGGCTGGGTCATTCGCCATTTTTTATGTAATACCACCCCTTTTTTTGAAAACATGGCCGGACCATTGTAATTTGGCACTTCTTACCGTATGTTTCCACCCATACACCTAATAGATTGTAAGCTTCTCGAGCAGGCCCTCACAATTGTGTTCATTTGTAAGTACTTGTAATGTGTAATGACTGTATGTTTACCTTGGAATTTGTAAAGTGCTGCGAATATAGTTGGGTATAGATATAAAGTTTATTATTATTATTATTTTTAATATTCTTAAATAATTTTTTAGGAGATATATTTTTATATTTTGGGTTTTTATAGTTTTTTTATATTAATTTTATAGGATTAGTATTTATACTTTTAATATAATTTAAATTTTCTACAGTGATAATTATCAGAAATTACTTTTTTATTATTGCACTGGTGGAAGTGAGAAATAAGGACATTTTTTCCTACAGTAAATCCAGCTCACTGTGACTCATCAGCTCAGGCAGATACATTGGAAAAGGTCTGCCGGTCCGAGCAGTATATGCCGCCTAGTTTTGCCGATCCAAATTCATTATGTGTCTAATATTAGGAGTGTGGTGCGACGCCCCCAGAACACCCCCTCATGTTAGATGCATTGGAAAGTGTTGAGTCTTATGAACAATGCGCCCAACACATTCATTAGGTGCATTAGACATCATAGACGGCTCACTTTGGCGCATTTTACACCAGAAAAGGGTAAAAACCCCGATCATACAGGTCTCCCTAAGTCTTAATGATTCTCTTTAAAAATGTTAACACATCAACATATGCTTGGTGTATATTTATTAATCTCTACTGCCATCTATTGATGATATGTTACATATCATAAACCAACAGAATGAGATTTTTTACCATATTTTTTAAAGAAAATATATGTTTTGCAATATGTTTTATGAAAGGTAATGTTCATCATATTAATGTAGTCTTTGAATTTGTAATAGTTATTGAAATTTTGGTTGAACGCTCCATTCCATTGTCAAATGTTCCCTTTTTTTGTTTCTTCTCTCTCTCTCTCTCTTTATTTATCTATCTACTGTACCTTTTTTCTCTTTATTCATCCACCTTCAAAACACCCTTTAATTTTTCCTCTCTATTGTTCTACTTTTTATACACTTTTTTTACTTTTTTCGTCTACCGTTTTATACACCTTTTTTTCCTCTTTTTTTACCATTAACTCACATGTGAAACCACTTTTGCCAGTTGTTTGTTCTATTTAAACTGTCTCTATTTGATTCACTAACATGAAGTCTGCTGAAGTGTATCCATGCGAAACGCGTTACTTCAGAATACACCTTTTGTTAACTCTACGGATCTGCAGCGCTTGTATCAGTCCCGGCCACCTCGAGGTGAGTTAGTGCAACATAACCAGGTGGGCAGCTCTATACTCACCACATTTTCTTTCAATTATTTACATTATCACACTAGGGGGCGCTCTTTGTGGCGTTTGTTCTTTCCTTATTTTGCAGGGGTTACAAGGAGGCATAGAGCGGGAGCCTGAGCTGAGCTTACAGGTAGACAATGTTAGTTACACTCTATAACAGGGGTGGGCAATTAATTTTCCCATAGAGCCGCATGAGAAAGTGGGATGGTTTTAGAAGGCCGAACTAATAAAAAAAAAAAAAAAACCACATAGGGTGAATGGGGGAATTTTTTTTGGGGGGGGGGGGGGTTTATTTTTGTGGAAACTTGCTCCGTACCCTCAGTAAGGCAGGTATATAGGTATATGTCCCCTCAGGCAGGCAAGTATATAGATATATTTCCCCTCAGGGAGGTAGGTATATAGATATATGTCCCTGTGGCAGGACGAGTATATAATTTATGTCCCTCAGTCTGTCAGGTATATAGATAAATGTCCACTTTAGGCAGGTATATTAGTTATATGTCCCTCCAGGCGCGATATATAAGATAAATGTCCCTCAGGAAGTTATATAGATATATGTCCCCTCAGTCAGGTATATAGATATTTGTCCCCTCAGTCAGTCAGGTATATAGATGTATGTCCCCTCAGTCAGTCAGGTATATAGATGTATGTCCCTTCAGTAAGGCAGGTTTTATAGAAATATGTCCCTCAGTCCAGGTAGTATGAATATTGTCCCCTTCAGGCAGTCGAATCGCAATTAAAATTAAATACATTAATACTCACCTTACCTCTTTCCTTGGCCGAGCAGCTTTCTCTTGTGCCTGTCACTGGTGGCATGATGTCATCACGGCGTCAGCACCGGGGCGCTCCTCCAGCAGCTTCTTAGCTGCACAGAGTAATTAGGCTGTGTGGGCGAGGAGAGGAAGCAGCGCATTGAGCTCCCTTCATCGTGCCACTGCCCAGAACCAATACCGGGCATATTAATAGTAGTGCTGGCGGCCCGCAGCACTACTGTTAATATGGACTAAAGCAGACCTGGGAATTGTACGGGCACCATCTGGTTAGCTAGCGGGCCGTACAATGCCCAGGTCTGCTCTATAACAAAGAACACCTAAAAAGTAAGATGCCACAGTTGTTTTCCCTCCCCATTCCATGTAGCCGGGGAATGCACCGGGAGCTCGGGGGCAGGACATTTGAATAACCTGTGGTGGAGGGGCCCCAATTTTCCCTATTCGAATTGAGCATTCAAATACCTTGTCCTGCCCCTGCACATCAGAAAAAAACACATTAAAAAATGAACATTAATTATAAATAATGTGATAATTGTGTTTTCTGATTTGTTTTTCTCTTTTTGTATCTCATAGTTGATGTTGATCTATGAGTCAGTACAGGCCTCTCTCATTTTTTTTAAGTGGAGTACTTGCACAATTGGGGGCTGAATATATACTTTTTCCCCCTACTGTATCTCAGTGCCTGATACAGCACATACAGTAGGGAAAATAAGCATATAAAGGGGTTGTCTCACTACATTGATTCATCTTACCTCAGTCCTGTTTTCGTGGATTCACTTTGAATTCAGGGGGCGTGTTTACTGGCTTCCAATAGGCTGCAGTAGAAGCCAGGTCTGTAGCTATAGCAACCAGCACTGGCAGCCTATCAGGATAGATCAAACAGGTCTGTAGTTTTAGCGACTTAAGGAGCTGATACAGCCCATACAAGAGGGGATATCTCAGAATAGGTTGTGAGACTGCTAATGGACATATATTACAAAGTGACTTGGTTTTGCAAGATCTTTAACATAAAAAGCAGCAATCCCTGTAGTGAGACAACCCCTTTAATACACTGGCGATGTTGCAACTTTTCCCAATTAGCGGGTGAATTGATTTGGTCGTGCAGAAATAATTAACCAATTTAGTCAGAATGTATAAAAATGTAAGGTTTTATTACTTAAATTGAAAGATATAGAATGAATCACCGTAGCTGCAGTTATTGATGTCTAGTTCGTTTACAAGGTGAATCGGGGAGCCCCTCTCGGGTACTGAATGTACCCCGAATGCACGATGACACAGAAGAATAGGGGGGGGGCGGGGGTGCATGGGGGATTGGCATTGCATTCAGCCGAAGCTGAGCTCTTAATGGCAAAGCAGTCTTTTTATACTAGTCAGAGCTGTCTACTTATCGCGCCTGAATGCCCAAATGGCATCTCTTATGTCCTAGGTGGTTTAGTCAGCTTTACCAGACTTCACAATTAACTGGTCCCATACATGGGGAAGATATGAGAATAGCTGTGCATTATGTAATAGCATCAGCTTCTGATCACTACATTGGGGGGGGATGTATCTGCTCATCAGTGGTGTAATATTATCAGCTTTGAAAGTTATGAGAAGTCAGGCAGGGGTCACCAAGGTCAAACACTGTGAGCAGAAATAGACTACTACTGTGCGGGTATCCTAGCATGACCAGCTGCTTTCATCACCAGCAAATACAGTGATTATATTGGATACATTCTATATACATTACATATGTCTTATATAGACTGTAAACAAATGATAATATTGAGGCATAAGATACATATTTCTATATTACATCTTATAAAAACTACACTGGGTTTTTTAATCTTCCATATGACACTTCCACCCCTTGGTCTTATAGATGTGATCTTAGAAGATTATTATAATTTTTTTATTTGACAGTAGAATTATCATTGGTACAATATTATGCATCCCTTGCTTATTCTTCAGTTGGTCATTACAGAAAACCCCCTCTGCCTTATGATTGGGCTGAAACAAAGGGAACCACTTGTGTGTTGGATTTGGGGACAGTCATAGGGAACTTAAAGTTCTCTGGAAAATATTCTCAGACCCAGAAATTGCATGGATCTCTGGTGCAGGGGAAAACGAGGTTTTTATTCGTGTCCAAGATTATCCCCGGTGGGCCAAAGAACAGACCCTAAGAAGGTATTGTCCCCGCCTTTTCAAAGCTGTCTCCATCTTTTCTGTGATGGGAAAGGGGGTGCAGAACATGATCGATAAGTGCAGATTATTAGAGCCCTTTTCTGTGGCAGTTGCTGGCACAGAGAAGTCGACTAATAGGACCCCTTTGCATCTTTGCCATCTTTTGCAGACCTCATCTGGGTTGCATCGCTTCTTATTGGCTTTTGCAGACATCATCGGGGGAGTTGCTTGACTTTTTCAGACCTCCATCAGGGGCTGTCGCTGACATCCATCGGGGGGGGGGGGGTTCGTTGGCTGTTTGCAGACCTCCATCAGTGGGGTGTAGCTTAGCTTATTGCAGTCTCCATCAGGGGGGTGTCGCTGACATCAATGGGGGGGGAGGTGTCGCTTTGCTTTTGTGAACCTCCATCTGGGTCTTCAGGCTCATTTACAATCTGCAAATACTGCAAATGTAAATCCGAAAATAGACTTGACTCTTGAATCACATTGTGACTTCCATTCACTGCAGTTGTCACAGTGAGGGGTGGACACTTTTGTTTTGATTCAGTCACATCTGTTTATTCTTCACCACCCCTTTAATAAAGAATGTCACATGGTTTAAAAATATCACACTTGATCTGTCAATCCACTGTCAATCCCATTTTCAAAATACTCCGCCCACATTGGCCTTTGGGTTTTCTGACCTAGCAAGATAATCTAATCATTGTGCGGATAAGATCATTACAAGACTCTTTTATCAGTATTAGGATAAAACAAAACCTTCTTCTGTCAGTGTGCATATCATCATAATGTAATAATTCATAGCAGTGCGTACCATATCATAAATGTTATACCCATATCAGTGCATAACACACAGATTTCATAACCTTTTTATACCATACTCATATGTATTTTATCAGGTTCTCACCTGTTCCCATTTGTGTAACGCATGTGTTCACATAATTATCGATTTATCAGCATTAACCTTTTTTCAGAAAATTAACCCAATATATGTTACCTATTTTTCTGCTTGGCAGAAAGCAAAATATCATTATTTTAACAACAAGATATAGAAACATTTCCTCCCCAGATTTTCTTTAATAAAACCCTTAATGTTTTCTCTATATCATAAACGCCTACTCCACCCTGGCATATGTTTAACCCTTAGTTTCCCAGAGGGCTGCTCACACATCCTTACTTTAACACTTGCACCTGTTCAATCAATCAGCGCTGGGTCACACAATCACACATTCGGTCTTTGTGTAATTTATGTAATTCTTCTTTATATAATATGAAAAAAAACCCAGAATATTTTATAAGATTTTCACTTCTGAAGACGCTTTAAAGGCCCCTTTTTTTTTTTATAGACATATTTTAAAAATACACAAACAAAATTTTTTAAAATAGAAAACATTTTGCTTCTCATTCCCTTTATAAATTTCTTCCGAGGTCCAAAAGGTCCCGTGCTTTTTTGTCCGTGACAAGGCCCTAAAAATTTTGGGGCGGGGTCTCCATTTTAATTGGGAAGATTTTCAGTGTAAAATTCCTTTCATTTTAAAATTACCAACTTTATAGTATACTTTTGAGTTTTTTTCAAGATACAGGGCTGATGGGTTTTTTTTGCGTACAAACGGTTTTCCCCCACCCAAAGGGCATTTTTAAAGGGAAGAGAATTTCCCCCCCTTAGGACACCCAAAATTTTTTAAAACGGGGGGGAGATCTCTCCATGAAGGCAACATTTTTTTTTTAGACACGGGGCCCCCCCCCATTTAAAAAACACACAGATAACCCTATAAAATTTTTCCCCCCTTTTTATAAACTGGGAACCTCCAACACCCCAACTGACCCCAAATACATTTAACAATTTAGAAAGATTAAAGCAATGCCCCAAAACGGGGGGGTAAATTGACCGTCACAGGCCCCCCCCCCCAAAAAACCCCAAAATTGGGCCCCCACCTAGTTGATAAGGGAAAAAATACCAATTTTCAAAAAGCCCCTGAAAAACATCACCACACCCTCAGGGAAACCCACCTTTTCCCGGGCCCGAAAACAGAATGCACCCCTGTTTCCCCGCCCCCCCCAGTAGTCCCCGAAAATACAAGTCCTTTTTGCAACCCCCCTCACCCCAATTCCCCCACTGACTTCATTTGACTAAAACAAATTAAACCTTCCTGCCAATAAAAATTCTGCTTTTTTTTCATTTGCACAAGTTTTTTGCGCTAAAAAGTGAATGCAAACATTGTGCACAAAAAAATTAATTTTTTCTCCTACAAAAATTTAAAAAAAAAGGGGTTTGTTACAATTTCCCCCCAAGGATTTTACAGGGAAAAAAAACACTTATGGGCAGAAACCCCCCTTCTCTGCTAACAAACAGCTGCAAGATAAAGGGGTATTAAAAGGGGAAAAAAAAATTTAAAATTAAATTTTGCACTTATTTATGTCAAAAATTAGCTAAATTTTTTACGTAAAACCCAATTTAAAAGGTTTTCCATTTTCAAATACTGAATAATTTTTTAACTTTAAAGAAACCCCAAAGTTATTAAACCTTTGCTCTTTTAAAGGGTTTATAACTTTTTAAGGGAAAACGGTACATACCCGGAAAAGGGAAACACAAAAAAGTCCCGTTTTAAATTCTAAAATTTTGTTTCCTCATTTCGTTCACAAACACTGACAGTTAACATTTTCCAGTTTCGTTTCTACCTTTTTCAAATCTGCTATTCCGTGTTAAAAATTTTGGGGGTTGTAGCCCTTTTTCCGTCTCTTTAAAACCCCAAAACCCGCTCTTTTTCAGCCCCTTTTCTGTCTCTCCCCCTTTGCAACCCTCCCAGCAGAACCCAAACCCTTTTCTGCTAGGGGCTTCAGTAGGATTTGGGGGGAATTTTTTCAAAAATTCATTCGGTCACTTCGCCGAATTTTTCCCCACCCAAAATTTTTTTCGGTCCAAATTACTTCGGCAAGAATCGCGTTTAAAACCCGCTATTTCCAGGTGCACAGAGCTGCAGGGTGCTGGGGAACGTTGTTTCCCTGTTTTTTTATGGGGAAAGGGGGTTGGTTTGGTCTTCTTCAATGTTGTGTTTTTTTATGACAAAAGCACATTATTTTCCCGCCGCTCTTTGAATCGGGTTCACTATAAAATTTCCCTGGGCACTTAAAAGGGGGAAAAAATGACCAAAAAAAAAACAAGCGGGAATGTAGCCCGATTAAAACCATGGCAGGACAGTGGAAAAAAAAAAGCTTGGGGGGACATCCTAAACCAAAAGCCCTCAAAGGGAAAACAATATAGGTTACCCGGAAACCACCACAGATCGCCGCCAGTAAAAGGGGGTGTCACGCAGGAGTCACCCCCGCGAGGCCACAGCTCCGGTGTCCCTCTACCCGGGCCCTGGGGTTGGGCCACACACTTGGTTTTGCAATTTCCCCGAAATTTTATTTTGACAACCCCAGCCCCAAAAGTCGGGGGGTTTTTCCCCACAAAACCCCTTTTTTGGCAAGGGCCCGGGGGCAGGTGAGGGGGTCTCACCTTTTCCTCAACCCACCTCTTTTCCCCCTTCCCCTTTCCTTCCCCCCGCCAAGAGAACTTTCTATGTTTCTTTTGGCCTCTGGGCCCCCTATACAGTGGGGGACCAAAAATATTTGAGGACAGTGGGGGAAACAAAGAGGTGGGGAAGCTTCTTCAGAACGGGCCCAATTTGGATGAGGGGAGTTGCAAAGGGGTTTTACGTTGCAAGCGGTCAGGCTTTTTTACAGCGGGCACCTTTTAGGAGGCGGCGGTAACCCGGCAAACACTAATCGAAAGTAGCCGATTTCCCCATGGGAGCCGGGGAAAAAGCCCGTTGGGCCCGGGACAAGTTTTCTGGGCCCTAGTTAAACAAGGCATAAAAATGCCCCCCCCAAAAAGGGAAAAATTTTGTTTCCCCTCCATTCCTCCTTGTGGGCCCCTTTTTTTCCCTGGGATGAAGTGGTACCCTACGGGGGTCGCCCTCGGGCTACCCCTTTGTCCCCGGCCCCGGAAGCATTCCCCTTATCTTACATTTAAATTTTAGGAAAACAGGAGGAGAAGAAAGGAGGCTTTTTGGGTGAAACAATCTGGGGGTCTTTGGGCAGTAGGGCCCGTTAATTCTGGGCCGGAATGTTTAAAATTGGGGGGTCATCCCTACTACTTTGGGGGTTTTTTAAAACCAAGTGTTTCTAAGGGGTGACCCAACCAACAGTTTTACAAAGGGGTTCCCTCTTATCTTGGGAAAAAAGAGCAGCAGCCTGGTGTTTTGGAAATGGCGCCCCCGTTAAAATCAGTAGTGTGGGAGCCAAATTTTTGGGGGGGGCCCCGATTAAAAAATCACCCCCTTTGCAGGTTTCCCGGGAGCAGCCAGGGGCTCACCCGGGGGTCAACGGCGGAAACAGTAAAAACAGTCCATTGCTTTGGTGGTTTAAAAACACCTACTCGGCGGGGCCCCCAGTTTTTTTTCTAAGACACCAGAGGAGGGGAAAAATGGGTATTTGTCGAATCTGTGGCCGAAAGTAAAACGTGACCTGGGGCCTAACCCTTAGTACCCCGGCCCTGCATCAAAATCAGCGTGTCACCAAAAGTTTTTTTTGATTTGTGGGCCATCCTGCCCAACTCTGTACAACCGGGGCACCCTCCCATTTCAGGCAAAACATGGCTTTACCGCCCTTTGCCCGAAGACAAAATCCCTGTCTATTACATCATCACCGGTCCAGTTTTTTCCCCGCTCCTCCGGGACCCCCATGGTGCAGCAAAACGTTTACTGAGACAATTTCCAAGAGACACAGTAGCGTCAAGCCCTCCCCAAAAACAGAAGGACCGTGCTCCTGTCCAAAATTAGGGAAAGGGAGTCCCTTCCCTTTTCAAGTGGGGCTCGGGACCCTTCAAAGAACTGGGCCCGGAAAATTGGCATTCAAAATTCGCCATTGTAAAAGACACGGGGGTAGTTCTTCTCTGGCCATTTGCAAGCGGTGGTAAACGGCCCGCCCCGGGGGGGGGTCTAAATAGGTCCCCGGGTTTTCCCCCGAGCCTGCCGCAAGGCAGGGTGGCTTTCGCGGCGGGAGTCCTACCAGGTTTGAAAACCCCCCGGCGGGGAATTTCTTTCGGTGGGAGCCGAGGCGCAGCGAGGTACCCAAACGGGAAACCCAAAAATTGTAACAAAAAGGGCCGGCCAACAGGGCAGGGGAGGCGGCGGAATTCGAGGTTTAGGGAAAAATAGCAGAAAGGTCCCGGGTTTACACAGGCAGACAGGAACGTTTGAACAGGTGGAAATTGAGGGAAAAAGGAAAAAAATATTTAAAACAGGGGGAATGTGGGGGCCCGGGCACGTTTCGGCTTGCAGGGAGGAAGAGTCGCAGTACCTGATCAGGGGACCCCACCCTGATAGACAGTTTGCGGGGACTGTGTGAGTGAAAACCCATCCAATCCGACACGAGGCGAGTCGCCCCCACCCAATGGGGGGAAACCCCGGAGGCCCCCCCAATCAGTAAAAGGGGGGTTGGTATCTGGGGATCAAAATTTAAAACCCCCAAAAAAAGCTGAGTGCTGGACTGGGGAATTCTCCTGGCGCCTTGCAAACCTTTGCTTTCCCTTTTTGTTTTGCTTACCTGTGTACCTGACCTGGGTTTGTTTTTCCTTTTCCCCCGGTTTTTGTTTTCGGGTTTTTGTACCTCGCTCCCGTTGTTTTTTGCCTTTGGCTTTTTACGTTTACCCTCTGGTTCTGATTTTTTGGCTTGGCTTTCCTGATTTGGTTTTTGACAAACCTTCCTTCTGCGGCCCCAGCACTTTAGCAGCGCAGGGCCCTGTCCCCCCTTTTCCTTTCTGCCCCCATAGGGCAGCACATAAGGGGCGGGGACAGTGGGCGGGGTTTCCCCAGTCGGGGCTCACTCCCCTTTCCCTTGACGTGAAAAGGGAAATTATTGAAAGAAAAAGGGCCCCAATTAACGTTTTTTTGATGTTTCCAATGGACAGGTTTATTCCCCTGGGCGAACGAAGTCACACAGGGGAGGAAATCTAAATTTAGGTTGTTAAGCCCTTACACCCATTTTGCAAGACTTCAAAAAAGGGGCCCGGAAAATTTTTATTTTGCACTTCACCGTTTTTTAAACACCCCCAAAACAACCCCCCCTTAAAGTTTGCAGGGGGGCCCCACCGGCCCCCCAACATAGGCTGATATGTGACATTTCCAGAGGGTTGGAATTCCACCCTTTTCCATTTTTAGAATGACTCTATGAACAGAGAAAGGCTTTTAAGGGTTTATTGATGATCCAAGGGGACGGATTAAAACCCCTTTTAAATTTTAAATTGTCAAAATCGGGCAGATATGCGTAAACACCTCCCCGTTTGCTGGGGGCCCCTTTCAGGGGGGGACATGCTTTAAATTTTGGGAGTCCCGGACAAAGGGAATGAAAAAACGCTATTCCACTGTTTTCATGTCCGGCAGGGGTTAGGGGGTTAACTGGACACCGCAAGCGATCCCAATAGCCACGCCAGGGGGGGGAAATTAAGTAGGCCCCCGGTTTTTCCACCAGGGGCCACCCCCGCAAAGCGGGATGGACTGCTGGGGCGGGGGGTCTACCAGGCGCAAACCCCTGACATGACTTGCTTGCGGTGGCAGAAAAATTTATAGCGTGGTACAGAACATTAAGCAGGCTCGTAGTAAAAGGCCCAGGCCAAAAAGGTCGGGGGCGGGCGGCAAAGATTCGGGGGTCGGGTTAACGAAAGCAAAAAATGTCGGGTACACGGGCAACAGGAATTTAATGAAAGGGGAAAATTTGATGAACGGGAAAAATTAATAAAATTAACAGGGGGGGAATTTTAAATTAACGGGGGGAAATTTTGATGAAAAGGAATAAATTTTTTAAACAGGGGGAAATTTATAAACCCGGGGGGAAATTGTTTGAACAAAATAAAAAATATTAACAGGGGGAAAATTTAAATTGAACAGGGGGAAATTGTAAACAGGTAACAGGGGGGGGGGCCCCCCCTTTTTTCCCCACCTTTAACAGGGGAGGGCCTCTTTTTTTCCCCCTTTTAAAACCGGGGGGGGCCCTCCCCTTTTTCCCCCTTTTAAAAGGGGGGAAGGGCCCCCCCTTTTTTTCCCCCTTTAAAACAGGGGGGACCCCCCCCCTTTTTTCCCCCTTTAACAGGGGGGGACCCCCCCTTTTTTTCCAAACCTTTAACAGGAGGGGGGGGCCCCCCCTTTTTCCACCTTTTAACAGGGGAGGGCCCCCCCTTTTTTTCTCCCTTTTAAGAGGGGGGGAAACCCCCCTTTTTTCAAAAAGTCGTTTTGCAGCTGTCTTTTTTTTTTTTTCCCGGTCTCAATTCCAGTTTTTTTTCTAAATTTCCCAAAACAAGGGCCGAATGCAAAATAAGCCCCTAAAACAATTGTTTTTTTTTTATGGTTTTCCCTTCATTCAATTTTTCCATACGCTGCATTTGAAAATACTGGTGTAATGCAAAAAATTTGGATTCAAACCCCCATGTTTATACTCAATGAGTGTTTGTTTTTAACTGTTGTCTTCCTCAACGGTCTTGGATGCAGGGGTTAACCCCTTCGCCAAAAAAAATCCCCTGCCACCTCCCACATTTAATACTGCAAGAAGCAGGGGTTTTTGGATTTTTTTTTCCCTGGGCCCAAATAGCTGCTGCTGCCCTCCCCAAAAATTTTTTCATCCTCAATGTATTTGTGGGGCTGAGCCCCCGACCAAATAAATAATCTCTGGCGAGGGGAAAGGGGTTGGGGGCCCTGGGGGTTTTGGGGGCAGGGGAAAGGGCCCCCTGACCCCCTCCTGGGCCAAGCCAAAATAAGAGTTTGTGTCTTAAGTTCCCACCCACTCTTGGCTGGGGTTTTAGATGCTTTGGGGGGAAGTGGTTTAAACCCAGTAACCAATCAAGAAAACCCTTTTGGGGTTTCTGAAAAAACAACGGGGGCCCCCTAATGACGCGGGAGTTTTGGCCTCACCCAGTGGGCCCCCGCTGCGGGCGTCCCCCTTTCTGTTTTCTGCGACCTGGGCCTCCTCCCGGGAAAGTTTTTTGGCCCTGCCCCTCCGGGAAAGGGGCAGGCCCGCCAAAAAAACTGTCTTTTCTTTCTCGTTTGTTTCAAAAAAGTACAACACTTTTTTTAAAGAAGATAAACTTTTATTTGATAAATATACACCCCGTATTTGGGCTTCCCAAAATTAACCCACTAACCCAAACTTTGGGGAAACCCTTGGTATAAACTTTCCCCTCCACAAATGGCCAGGGAAAAAATTTTTTTTATGTGCGTTTAAAAAATCTGTGTATTTTATTTAAAAGTTTAAAAGAACAAACAGGCTTAATTAAAACCCTTAAAATATGGAAAATTTGCTACCGAATTTCTTCTTGGCGGTGAAAAAGAAATTTTTTTACTGGGGTTAAAAAAGGAAAATACTTAGTTAAAACCTTGGGGTGGAAAAAAGCGCAAAAAAAATTTTATCCCGCCACAAACTACTAGCTTTGTAGTTTGTGTAACCAAAAAGGGAAATTGGGATTTTTATTGTAAAAACGCTTTTTTCTTTTAAATTTTAAAACAAAGGAACTGGTTAGATCCCCCTTGGATATTCAATGTGCTGTTAGCAAGAGCATTAAAATGTATAAGCGTGCAAAAAGGACACACACTGGGCTTTTAGATCCAAAAATCCCAAAAAATCAAAATAAACGTTAAAAGAAGCAGGGGCTCTGAGACAACTGAGAAAACCCCCCAAAAAAATCGCTGTATAAAAATGAGCTCTTTAGTATCAGCTATCATAAGCAGCAACACCTTCCCTAATCAGTACAGTGAGAGCGGTAAGAGCTCCCAGCGTCGCGCCCGGACTTATATAGTGCGGTGACGTCACAGAATCCCGCCGGTCTTTGATTGGCTTCATCTCTGCATATGTCATGTAGGCTACGCTCTTCGTCCTCCCAGAGTTCTTTGCCCCATGTAACCCCATGTGCTCGCAGCCATTTTATCAATGAAAAGCACGCTTCATTCACCCGAAGTACCCCAAAGTTCTACTTCGTTCCGAACCGAAGTTTTCCTGAGATTCTAAACGAATTCCACATCGTTAGAATCAATTCGCCCATCTCTAGTTATAGAGACTGGGATTCTGGAGAAGGGTCTGGATACATTTCTAGAAGTTATAATAGGACAAGTTATAGTGACCGGGATTCTGGAGAAGGGTCTGGATACATTTCTAGATGTAATAATATAACAAGTTATAGTGACCAGGAGTCTGTAGAAGAGTCTTACTACATTTTAGATGTAATAATATAACAATTTATAGGGACCAGGATTCTGGAGAAGGGTCTGGATACATTTCTAGATGTAATAATATAACAAGTTATAGTGACCAATATTCTAGAGAAGGGTCTGGATACAATTCTAGATGTAATAATATAACAAGTTATAGTGACCAGGATTCTGGAGAAAGATCTGGATACATTTCTAGATGTAAAAAAAGTTATAGTGACCAGGATTCTGGAGAAGGGTCTGGATACATTTCTAGATGTAATAATATAACAAGTTATAGTGAACGGGACTCTGGAGAAGGGTCTGGATACATTTCTAGATGTAATAATATAACAAGTTCTAGTGACCGGGATTCTGTAGAAGGGTCTCGATACATTTCTAGATGTAATAATATAACAAGTTATAGTGACCAGGATTCTGGAGAAGGGTCTGGAGACAATTCTAGATGTAATATTATAACAAGTTCTAGTGACCGGGTTTCTGGAGAAGGGTCTGGAGACATTTCTAGATGCAATACTATAACAAGTTATAGTGACCGGGATTCTGGAGAAGGGGTCGTTGATCCAGCGATTTTTCCGACTGCCAGATTGGAGTCGGGAAGGAATTTTGTTCTAAAATGAGGACAATTGGTTCCTGCCTCTTTGGGTTTGTTTGCCTTACTCTGGATCAACATGTTAGCACAATAGGCTGCACTGGATGGACGTCTTGTCTTTTTTCGGCCTTACAAGCCATGTAAGTATGTAATTTGTCTGTAGTTTCCAGCTTCTTCTTTACTAACTAAACTGTAGTTACTGGCAGGGGCGCAGCTTATAAGGCCTTGTTGGGCCATGTGCAAATATTCAGGATATTTTACGGCTTCTTTCTAATAACTGACCTGTAGTTTACCGGCTTCTTCTCTTACTAAACTGGTCTGTTGTTACCAGCTTTTCTCTTCTACTGGTCTGTAGTTATCGGCTTCTTCTATAGTTACAGGCCTGTTGTACCGGCTTCTTCTCCTACTAAACTGCTGTAGTTTTATACCTGGCTTCTTCTCTACTAAATGGTCTGTAGCTTATCGGCTTCGTCTCCTAGTTACTGGCCTGTAGTTACCGGCTTTTCTCTACGTAAACTGTGTACCTGTAGTTACCGGCCTGCTTCTCTACTAACTGGCATGTAGTTACACGATTTCTTATCTACTAACTGGTCGTTCAAGTTATACAGACGACCTTCTCTACTAACTGCCCTTGAAAGTTACGGCTTCTTCTTACTAACTGCCCTGTAGGTTACAGGCTTCTTCTCGACTAACGTCCTGTAGTTACCGCTTCTTTTCTACTAACTGCCCTGTAGTTACCGTCTTCTTCTCTACTAAACTGTCCTGTAGTTGCGGCTTCTTCTCCACGAACTGCCCTGTTGTTACGGTTTTCTCTACTAACTGGTCTGTAGTTACCGGCTTCTTCTCTACTAACTGTCCGGTAGTTACTGGCTTCTTCTTACTAACTGCCCGGTAGTTACGTCTTTCTTCTCTACTTAACTGGTCTGTAGTTACTGCTGCTTCTCTATAAATACTGTCCTTGTAGTTACGGCTTCTTCTTATAAAATGGTATGTGTTTCCGGCTTTTCTCTACTATCTGTCCTGTTAGTTACAGGCTTCTTCTTTCTAACTGCATTCTGTATGTTACGTCCTTCTTCTATACTTAATGTCTGTAGTTACCTGCTGCTTCTCTACTAACTGGCCTGTAGTTACCGATTTATTCTCTACTAACTGGTCTGTTAGTTAACCAGCTTCTTCTCTACTTACTGGTCTGTAGTTATCGGTTCTTCTCTAGTTAATGGCCTGTAGTTTACGGCAGTCATCTCTACTAACTGCTGTAGTTTATCGGCTTCTTCTCTATTACTGGTCTGTAGTTATCGGCTTCTTCTCATAGTTACTGGCCTGTTGTTACCGGCTTCTTCTCTACTAACTGTCCTGTAGGTACCGGTGCTTCTCTACTAACTGGCTGTAGTTACGATTTATCTCTACTAACTGGTCTGTAGTTACCGACGACTTCTCTACTAACTGCCCTGTAGTTACCGGCTTCTTCTCTACTAACTGCCCTGTAGTTACGGCTTCTTCTCGACTAACTGATCCTGTAGTTTACAGCTTCTTTTTCTACTAACTGCCCGGTAGTTACGTCTTCTTCTTTCTACTAACTGTCCTGTAGTTGCCAGGATTTCTTCTCCTCTAATGCCCTGTAGTTACCGGCTTCTTCTCTTTCTTTAACTGGTATGTAGTTACCGGCTTCTTTCTTTATAGCTAATGTCCTGTAGTTATGGCTTCTTCTCTACTAACTGCCACTGTAGTTACAGGTCTTCTTCTTACTAAATGGTCTGTAGTTACATGCTGCTTCTCTACTAATGTCTGTAGTTTCGGATTCTTTATTCTACTATCTGGTCGTAGTTACCGGATTCTTCTTACTAACTGTCTGTAGTTACGGCTTTTCTCTACTAACTGCTCTGTAGTTATGTTTCTTCTATACTAATTGGTAGGTAGTACATGCTGCTTCTATCTAACTGGCCTGTAGTTACCGATTTCTTCTTACTTAAAAGGTCTGTAGTTACCATCGACTTCTCTACTAACTGCCCTGTAGGTTACCGGCTTCTTCTCTAATAACTGCCCTGTGTTACCGGCTTCTTCTCTTTAACTAACTGTCTGTAGTTACCAGCTTCTCCTACTAACTGGCCCTGTAAGTTACCGTTCTTCTTCCTTACTACCTGTCATGTAGTTAACGGCTTCTTCTCTACTAACTGTCAAGTAGTTACCAGTTCTTCTCCACTAACTGGTCTGTAGTTACCGGGGCTTCGTCTTCTACTAACTGACCGTGTAGTTTACCAACTTCCTTCTTACTAAACTGGCGAGTAGTTACTGGCTTCTTCTCTACTAACTGGTCTGTAGTTACCAGCTTCTTCTCTACTAACTGACTTGTAGTTAAATACTTCTTCTCCACTAACTGGTCTGTAGTTAACGGCTTCTTCTCTACTAACTGACCTGTAGTTACCAACTTTCTCTCTACTACTGGCAAATAGTTACTGGCTTCTTATCTATAAACTGGTCTGTAGTTACACAGTTATTCTCTACTATCTGACCTGTGGTTACCGGATTCTTCGTACTAAAAGATGCCCTGTAGTAGGTTTCTTCTCTTATAACTGCCTGTAGTTAACGGATTCTTTCTTTATCTGTCCTGTTGTTCGCTTTTTTTCTAACTGCCCTGTATTTACCGTCTTCTTCTCTACTAACTGTCCTGTAGTTGCCGGCTTCTTCTCCACTAACTGGTCTGTAGTTACCGGCTTCTTTTCTACTAACTGGTCTGTAGTTACCGGCTTCTTCTCTACTAATGGTCTGTATTGTTACAGCTTTTTCTCTATAACGGTCCTGTGTTTCCGGTTCTTCTTACTAACTTTGCCCTGGTATGTTACATCTCTCTTCTCTACTAAACTGGTCTGTAGTTACCTGCTGCTTTATCTAATAACTGGCCTGTAGTTACGATTTCTTATCTACTATTGGTCTGTAGTTACCGACGACTTCTCTACTACCTGCCCTGTAGTTACGGCTTCTCTTACTAACTGCCCTTGTTGTTTTCCGGCTCTTCTCCTAACTACTGCCCTGTAGTTACCGGCTTCTTCTTACTTACTGTCCTGTTGTTACCAGTTCTTTCTCTCTAAATGCCTGTAGTTACCGTCTCTTCTCTTACTAATGTCCTGTAGTTGCCGGCTTCTTCTCTACTAACTGTCTGTAGTTACCAGCTTCTTCTCACTAACTGGTCTGTAGTTTACAGGCTTCTTCTCTACTAATGACCTGTAGTTATCAACTTCTTCTCTACTAACTGGCGTGAGTTCCCTGCTTCTTCTCTACTACTCGGTCTGATAGTTTACCAGCTTCTTCTCTACTAACTGACTTGTAGTTAAATACTTCTTCTCTACTAACTGGTCTGTAGTTACCAGCTTCTCCTTACTCTATCTGGCCTGTAGTTTACTGGCTTCTTCTTACTAATGGCCTGTATGTTACCGGCTTTCTTCTTACTAATGGCCTGTATTACCGGGCTTCTTCTCTACTAACTTGCCCTGTTAGATACGGCTTCTTCTTACTTAACTGTCCTGTAGTTACCAGCTTTCTTTTTACTAACTGCCTGTAGTTACCGTCTTCTTCTCTTACTAACTGTCCTGTTGTTGCGCGCTTTCTTCTCACTAAGCCCTGTAGTTACCGGCTTCTTCTCTACTAACTGGTCTATAGTAGTTACCGGCTTCTTCCTCTTACTAACTGCTGTAGTTATGGTTCTTCCTCTACTAACTGCCCTGTAGTTACCGTCTTCTTCTATACTAACTGGTCTGTAGTTAACATGATGCTTCTATACTAATGCCCTGTTAGTTACCGGCTATTCTTTCTCTACTAATGGTCTGTACGTTACCGGCTTCTTCTCTAATAACTGTCCTGTAAGTTTAACGGCTTTTCTCTACTTAACTGCTCTGTAGTGTTACCGTTCTTCTTCTCTATATCTGGTCTGTAGTTACCTGCTGCTTCTCTACTAAACTGGCTTAGTTAACGTTTCTTCTCTACTAACTGGTCTGTAGTTACCAACGGACTTCTCTACTAACTGCCCTGTAGTTAACGGCTTCTTTCTACTAACTGCCCTGTATTTACACTGCTTTTTTCTCTACTAACTGCCCTGTAGTTACCGGCTTCTTTTCTACTAACTGTCCTGTAGTTACCAGCTGCTTCTCTACTAACTGCCCTGTAGTTACCGTCTGCTTCTCTACTAACTGTCCTGTAGTTGCCGGCTTCTTCCTCTTACATAAGTTCTCTGTAGTTTTTCCGTGCTTTTATCCTATAATGGTCTGTAAGTTACCGGTTTTCTCTTACTAACTGACCTGTAGTTACCAACTTCTTCTCTACTAACTGACGAGTAGTTACTGGCTTCTTCTCTACTAACTGGTCTGTAGTTACCAACTTCTTCTCTACTAACTGGCAAATAGTTACTGGCTTCTTCTCTACTAACTGACCTGTAGTTACCAACTTCTTCTCTACTAACTGGCAAATAGTTACTGGCTTCTTCTCTACTATCTGACCTGTGGTTACCGGATTCTTCGCTACTAACTGCCCTGTAGTTACCGGTTTCTTCTCTTCTAACTGCCCTGTAGTTACCGTTTCTTTATCTACTAACTGTCATGTTGTTACCAGTTCTTTTCTACTAACTGCCTGTATTTTACAGTCTTCTTCTCTTACTAACTGTCATGTAGTTGCCGGATTCTTCTCCCACTAATGGTCTGTTCGTTTCCGGCCTTTTTTCTACTCTATCTGGTCTGTTGTTACCGGCTTTCTCTACTAACTTGTCCTGTAGTTACCTGGCTTTCTCTACTTAACTGCATGTAGTTACCGTCTTCTTCTTACTAACAGTCCTGTAGTTACCGGCTTTCTTCTTCTACTTACTGGTCTGTAGTTACAGGCTTTTTCTATACTACTGTCCTGTAGTTACCGGCTTCTTCTCTACTAACTGCCCTGTAGTTACCGTCTTCTTCTCTACTAACTGGTCTGTAGTTACCTGCTGCTTCTCTACTAACTGGCCTGTAGTTACCGATTTCTTCTCTACTAACTGGTCTGTAGTTACCGACGACTTCTCTACTAACTGCCCTGTAGTTACCGGCTTCTTCTCTACTAACTGCCTGTAGTTTAGTCTTCTTCTCACTAAACTGCCCTTGTAGTTACCGGCTTCTTCTCTACTACCTGTCCTGTTGTTACCAGCTTCTTCTGTACTAACTGTCCTGTAGTTACCGTCTTCTTCTCTAATAACTGTCTGTAGTTGCCGGCTTCTTCTTACTAACGTCCTGTAGTTTACCAGCTTCTTCTCCAATAACTGGTCTGTAGTTACCGGCTTTCTTTCCTACTTAATGACATCGTAGTATACCAAATCTTTTCTCTACTAATGGCGAGTAGATTTAGTAGTTACTGACTTCTTCTCTACTAACTGGTCTGTAGTTACCAGCTTCTTCTCTACTAACTGACTTGTAGTTAAATACTTCTTCTCTACTAACTGGTCTGTAAGTTACCTGCTTCTCCTTACTAAATGGCCTGTAGTTTTACTGGCTTCTTCTCTACTAACTGGCCCTTTAAGTTACGGCTTCTTCTTACGAAACTGGCCTGTTAGTTACCGGACTTTTCTCAACTGGACTTAGTAGTTAAGGCTCCTTCTATACTAATGGTCTGTTGTTACCAGTTCTTCTCTACTAACTGTCCTGTAGTTACTGCTTCTTCTCTACTAAATGGCCTGTAGTTACCGGCTTATTCTCTACTAACTGGCCTGTAGTTACCGGCTTCTTCTCTACTAACTGGCCTGTAGTCACCAGCTTCTTTCTTCTTTTCTGCAACACTTGCCATTCTACATCCAACATTACCTGTCGGAAAAAATTGTTTACATAGACATTGATTAGGAAGCAGAACACATGGAATGATTCTAAATCAAAATCAATTACCTGTTTAAAAAAAAAACTGCTATTTTTCACATTCAGCTTATTCATATTTTACAAAAAAGATACCTGAGGTTTAGAGTTTTCTGTAGATTGCTATAGATACACAAAGAAGCAGGAAAAGATGTGATGTACCATAAACTAAGCTGAGGTTAGAGGTTTCAAGTCAAGTATCAGAGAGGAGGCTCTTTAGCTGCAACCAGAGGACATAATTGTGAAGAAGTCCACCCTTCATCCATCCATAACATATAGTGATTGTCTATAATGTCAACATACAGATTGGGCCGTGAGCGCTTGGGTAGCAGAGGGACAAGCCTAGATTTAATGTGTTGCAAGTAGGGACCAGTTGAGATGAAAAGTGAGAGATGAGATGAAAAACTGAGAGGACAATCAGGGACACTATTAATATAGTAATACACTATTAAGGTCCCAATCAAGTACCTAAAAATAGCTACTCGAGATAGGATAAGGTATTGAGACAATATATCTCGTGTTAGCTAATTTGTAGTACTTGATTGGGACCTAATAGTGTATTACTATATTAAGATATCTTTGTATAGGGATATAGGATTTAGTATTTAGTTTGTAAGTTACACTTTTGGGGGTATTTAGTATACTTTAGTAGACTTAGATGTTTTTTAGATAGTTGTTAGTGTATTTGGCTAGGTTTTTGGCGGGGTCATCCTTATCGGGACGGTCGCTCCGCTTCTATGTAGGTAGGCTTTGTAGTTTGATATATTGAGGACAATGTTTGTGGTACATTTTTATTGTATCATTAATAAAGGTTAGCTTTTTAACAGATAGGTAGACAACTTTATGTACTGTGTTTTTTTTAAGTTTATTATATAACTTAAAACAAGAAAAACGCGTTTCTCGAGTACCGTGCTCGCTTCATCAGGTTACACAAAGACTGGTGTACACGTTCAAATTCAAAAGAACTGCGAAGTGAAAACGAGGCTATGTCGGCGTGCTGTTACAAAAATGTACCAACTACACAAAATCGTTAAACTGGTAGATACATAAACTTCTCTGCTATACTCAAAGTGTCCTTGTGCAACATAAATAATACATTTAAAACAGCATATTAAAGGGGTTTTACCACGATGTAATGTTGAGTGGGATCACTCCAAAATGGTTATTATCAATTTTCTTAAAATATATGTCATTAAACAAAATGAAGCCTGTGAAAGCTAACAGCATTGCTCAGTCCCCGTTAGTTACCTGAAGTTTGCATTAGACATGTCCAAGAGGAGCGGACAGGAGCTGATCTGCCGCGCGCCAGCGTGAAAACAACTTCTGTATCTGATGGACAGTGAAAATGAATGTGCTTTCAAGGGACTGGAAAGTGCAGTGTATGAGGCCTGTGTCTGCTGCATAGTTAATCCAATGTTTGTAATGTCATTAAATTTGTGTTAACTTTTGAGCAGCTACCTTATTCCTCATCCTTGCTCACACCCTCCCTCTCCCCCTGCAGCGCTTTCATAAGCTCAGCATTATTTGTTTAATATTCTCCTTCTGTGGTGTATAAGGAGGTAAGGAACTCTCTTCCTGGCAAAACCCCTTTAAGAAATGACAACTATTAAAATGTAACGAAACATTTTAATAGTTGTCATTTCTTAATAGGCTGTTTCGAATGTGTTATTTATGTTGCGCAAGGACACTTTGGCCGACATGTCCCAAGACGCCAACGCCAGATTTTTGTTCTATTTTGCGGCAAACCCACTTTTTACACCATATTCTTGTTGTTAAACAAACTGTCTTACACCAAAAACTTGGCGCATGTATACGCCGGGTATGGAACCTTTTGTAATGTGCCTAATATGGGTGCACTGTGCGCTCACGTCGCGAAATGCGCATAATGAGGCGACCACTTACATATTGTTATGCGCCCCGGTCCGGGCAAAATGAGCCTCGATAAGACGCATACCTTATACTACATTGATATGATATGTGCCGTGAGTTGGCAAATGCGCCCTTTTTTTGATGCAATGCGCCCTTTTGTGTACAATGCCCCCTTTTTTGATACGATGCCCTCTTTTTGATACGATGCCTCCTTTTTTGTTACAATGCCCTCATTTTTGTTACAGTGCCCTCTTTTTTGATACGATGCCCTCTTTTTTGATACGGTGCCTCTTTTTTGATACGATGCCCACTTTTTTGATAAAATTGCCTCATTTTTTGATACGTGCACCCTTTTTTGGATAACAATGCCCTCTTCTTTTTTATTACAATGCCTCTTTTTGATACGTGCCCTCTTTTTGATTTGGTGCCCTCTTTTTTTGATACTATGCCTTCTTTTTTGATACAATGCCCACTTTTTTGATACGATGCCTTCTTTTTTGATACAATGCCTCGTTTTTTGATAAAATCCCCCCTTTTTTGATACAATGCCCCCTTTTTTGATACAATGCCCTCTATTTTGTTACGATGCCCTCTTTTTTGATACGATGCCCTCTTTTTTGATACGGTGCCCTCTTTTTTGATACGATGCCTCCTTTTTTGATACAATGCCCCCTTTTTTGATACGATGCCTCGTTTTTTGATACGATCCCCCCTTTTTTTATACAATGCCCCATTTTTTGTTACATGTGCCATTTCAGGCGCATTAAGTAATCTATGTAAGTATACCTGACTCAATTTTTAGAATCTACTCGGACTTTTCAGGTACACTTTATACTGATTTAATGTGCCTAAAACTGGCATAGATACGCCACTTTTCGGACATGTCGCCCTTTGAGTATAGCAGAGAAGTTTATGTATCTACAAGTGCAAAGATTTTGTGTAATTGCTACTTTTTTTGTGACAGCACGCCGACATAGCCTCGTTTTCACTTTGCGGTTCTTTTAAAATTGAACGTGTACACCAGTCTTTGTATAACCCGATGAAGTGGGCACGGTACTCGAGAAAATGATGTGTTTTTGTTTTAAGTTATATAATAAACTTGACACAATAATAGTGGACAATTGTCCCAGTGTCAGATATTTTTATAATCGTGCCCCTTGCTCTATTACGCTCTTCTTTTATCTATAAGTGATACAATCAGGAACTAATCACTATTAGGACACATGGCCGGATAATGTGATGGCTCCAAAGAAGCAGCATGGCACCAGTGCGATCAAATGGCAGAATACTGACATATAATTCAGACCCGGATGTCTGGCATGAAAACTGGATGAGTAGGAGACTGAGAACCTGACCGGATCTGATGATAACTATCATTGTGCACGGGGCTTTGCTGTGAATACATCTTCAGAAAGTAAATACTTAGCTACCAATAAGAAGTGCAGCTCTGTTCCCCTCTTAGACACTTTCTAAGATAGAACAGTAAGAACAAAGACACTTTTTCACTTATGTAACTGCACCTCCATTTCCAAGAAAGGTACTCTGGAATGTCAGGAGGTTGGATTACTTACCCACTGCTCCACCTTTCCCAGAAGTAACAATATAAAACCATGAGACATCACAGGAGCCCACTCCTGCTCTTCACCTCATCCTCCGACCTCCGTATCACAGCGGGTGTTTCCTACAAGTTAATTTTTAAGATAAAAACAGTTGGGATTGAAAATTTCCCCCAGAACCCTGAAAAAATATAAAATTGTTATATTTTTACATCTAGAAAATGTACCCAGACCCTTCCCCAGGAACCCGGGGTCATAAGAACTTTTTATTTTATTGTATTTTTTAAATGTACCCAAAGACCTTCCCCGAATCCCAAGGTCAGGGTAACTTGTTATATTTTTTGCTTAGAAATGTATCCGGGCCCCCTTTTTCCCAAAGAACCCCCGTCACTGTAATTTTTAAATTTTTTAATCTAAAAATTTGTACCAAAAATTTCCCGTCACCATAACATGTTATATTTTTACATTAGAAATGTATCCAGACCCTTCCCCAGAATCCGGCCCATTAAAACCCTTGTTCTTTTTTACATTGAAATGTACCCAAAAGCCCTTTTCTCCAGTTTTCCCGGTCACTAGAACTTGTTATTTTGTTACATCAAAGAAATGTACCCAGCCCCTTCTCCAAAAACCCCGGTCACGCTCCAAAAATGCCCCCTGAAAATTTTTCCTCTGGCAGAGAGTTTCCACGTCCCCACTGCTCTTACAGTAAAAAAACCTTTTTTTGTTTATGAAAAAAAATTTTTCTTTCCTTTAAAGATTTAAAAGAGGACGCCCCTTGTTCTGGATCCCAGTTTGGGTTTTAAATTTTCCCTGGGAGGATTCATTTGACTTTTAAAAAATTTTTTAAACAAAGGTTTTATTTCCCCCGAACCCCGTTTTTTTCTCTAAACTAAAAAACCCAAAACTTGTAATTTTCGGGGGTTTTTGGGTAGTCCCCCCAGCCCCTTTTTATTTTTTTTGTTTCCCCGCCTTTGTCCCCTTGTTCAAGCTCTAAAATGTCTTTCCTGTGAAATTGGTTTCCCCAAATGTCCCCAATTTTCCCCTTTGTGGGGTTTGATCGTGACTTGTATAAGGGGGAAAAATAATGTTCTCATCATGTGCATTTTATCCCCTTTTTAAAATACAACCATGATCCTATTTGTTTGGGGCTGCTGCTCCCTGCCCACTGGTGTACGAAAAATTTTACTGTCCCCCGGTTTCCCGAAGTCCTTCTCCAGTCATTTTTTTCCCAGAAAATTTTTCATTTTTAATATGTGAACATGGAAAAGGATTTTTCCCCCCATGTCCCAACCCTTTGGGCATTTAGCGGGTTTTAAAACCCTCATCTGCCTTTTCTTCTCCCCGGCCCCCAAACCCAAAACCCATCCCTTTGTAATAACACATTGTCCCCTTTTGTGTTGTTTTCCTTTACAGAGTTTAAAGTATATCTGCCAAAGTTCGATATTTATGTGTAATCCTGTGAAAGATCTTTAAATTTGAATATATCTGAAACGTTTTCTGGAGGGGGAAACCCACTGGACCACCGCAGGCGATGGCGTAAGCCCCTACCAGGGAGGGGAAATTAATTTGGGCCCGGGTTTTTCACCGACCCCGCCCCCCAAAGGGGGATGGTTTGCTTGGGCGGGTGCCCAAAACCAGGTCTACCACTGGGGGGGCTTCCCTCCCCGGGTGGCGGCCAAGGGTGCGAGGAAACGGGGAACGGCAGGCGGGCTCGTGTCGGGGGGACGGGCCCAAAAGGTCTGGACAGGAAAGGTCTGGTTCGTGGACGGTAGACAAGCCAATGGTGGGGGCAGGCGGAAAGGGGGTTCGTAGACGGTAGGTGGGCGGGAGGGTCGGTACACAGGAAGGCAAAAACAGGGGAAAAATCAGGAACACTTTCACCATGGTCATGAACACCAAGGATCCCGGCCCAGGGCCGGCAAAGGGAAAAGTGACCCCGGGCCCCAAATAGGAGCAGTGCCCGGCAATGGAACCCAAATTTCCCGGGGCAATGCCCTTTAAATTAAAAAAGCCCGGGGCGCGCCCCCCCAAAGGGGGGGGGGTACCCCCGCCGGGACCCGGAAGCAGCCTGAGCCCGGAAACGTGGCGGGTAAGTGCTGCCCGGGGGGGACGGGGAGGGAGCGGACCCGAAAACCCCACAAAGGGGAGGGGCTCCCCAGGTGGGAGGGGCAAAAGGGGCGCCTGCGACCCGGGGGCAGAAGGGTCGCAGGGGCCGGTCCGTGACGGGAAACCCCCCCGGCCCCCCCCCTTGTGCCCCCCCCTCTTTCTGGGACTGGAAAAAATTCTTGGATGAGACTGCGGTTAAAGGGTTTTCTTTCCCCCGGTCCAAGACCTTTTCAGGAAAGAAAACCCCCTCCAGTCCCCCAAGGAAATATCGTTTCCCCAGTTCTTTCTCATGCCCCGAATTCCTTGACCTCGGGAAAACATTGGGCACGTCAGCCACAGACGGGAGGAAAGGAAACGGGCCCTTTTTGGGGAAAATGGTTAAGGACCCAAAGGGTTTCAATAATGAAAACATGAAAAAAAAAAAAAAAAAAAAAAGCGTTGGGGGGAATTTTTCATCGTTGGGGGGGGTCGGGTTTGTATGTACCGGGTTGATGCGGTGTGACCTCAAAGGGTCCCCGGGGAAAAGGGGTCCCAGTTTGTGGGACGGGAAACTTTAAGCGGGGCAATTTCTGGGAAAGAGAGCCCCCAAATTTTTACCTGGGGGGAACCCCGGAGGGGGATTCTTCTCTTGTCCGCTTGAGAAATTCATGCGCCGGACGCGGGGGAAACAGGACTGAAAGGGTCTGGGGCCGGGTGGCCCCTTTATGCTTTAAACCCCGTGGTCCGCCGCCGGAACCTCGGAGGAGGGTTTTTAAGGGAGGGGGGGCGGGGGGTGGGAAGGGCCCTACACGAAAGTGGAAAGGGGGAGGCCCCCCCCCGGGTCAGACTCAAAGGGAAATTATTTGGAGAACTCCGCCCCGGCGTAAATTTTTGGGCCCCTTTTATCTTTGGCGTGCCAGAAAAAAAAAGAAGAAAAGGGTTGCAACCCAGGACTTGGTTTTTACCCTCTCTACCCCGGGGCCCTTCGTCTGTGGATGGTTGCCCGGGAAAAAGAAGTCGAGCTTCACTTGAAGTTGGTTGCACAGGGGCTGCCAAAAAAAAGGAGAAAAATTGAACTCCTCCGGGGCCCAGACAAAATTTTCTGAGGGGGGTCCATTTGGGGCCCGGGAAAACATGGATGAAGAATAATTTTGTAGGGCCCGGGGGGCGGGGTGGCAGCCCTGGGAAAAGGGGCGAAGTGCCCATTTTGGAAAAGCGATCAGTAATTTACCCAGAAAAAGGGGGTTGCCCAAAACGACGGGGGGGGAGGTCGGTTAAAAGTCCCTCGAAAAGTTTGGGCCAGGGTTGAAGGGGAACGGGAAGTGGCTGAAGTAGGCCCTGCTGGCTTGTGAGTGGCGTCTTGTTCGGGCCCCAGGAGGGGCAAGACGGGGGCGAAGTCCCTTTATAAACCCTTTTCCCGTCTGGCCACCAATAAACCCGGGATATCAGGTGGAAGGTTTTTTTCGGGGCCGGGTTTGGGGAGGCCCCCCAATGGGGCAATGTTTCCCCAAAATTTTAAGATACGTCTGCGGAGAGCAGGGCGCAAAAAAAGTCCTTCCAGGGGGAACCTTTAGGAGGGTTTCCCCTGGAAAAAGCCCAGGGTGGACGTTTGGGGGGGGTGATGTGTTCAGGGGAGGACTCTTTACCCACCCCGTCGGAGGGCCCCGGGGGGAGGGGATCAGCTCTCCCCATTCTTCTCGGTGGCCTGAAATGGGTTGGAAAGTCGAAGGGAGGGAAAAAGAAGGGGGCCCCTGGGGCCCGGGTGGGTTTAAAATCGTGAGCGTCTGCGATAAATTTGGGGTTCTTTTGGTTCCGAGTAGTACGGATGGGAAAAAGGGCAAACCCCCAGCAGAAAAAAACGCCACTTTTCCAGAGCCAATTTGTGGGCCCGGGAGCTTCCCCCGGGCGCCAATCGCTTTTTAATTTTCCCCTCGGCTGAAAAAAAGAAGTCTTTGGGGAAGAAGCCGCAAAGACACAGTCTTACCCGTAGGCCCCCTTTTTGAGTAAAGGGCTGCCCCCGCCCCCCAGAAAGCATCCACCTCCCGAGTGAAGGGTTTGCGGGGTCTGGGGTGCAAGGAAAAGAAGCCGAGCGGGAAAGGGGGAATTTTAGCTTCACAAATGCCTCCTCGGCCCCGAAAAGGCCCCAAACCCCGCGGGAAATTTGGGGCCTTTTTTTTGGGTGAGAGCATATCGGGGCCACCCGGTAGGAAGTGCGGGGGGTGAATTGGCGATAGTAATTGCAGAAGCCCCCGAATAGTGGTTTGCCGCAGCCCGACGGGGCGTGGCCCCTGCAAAAGGCAGACAGTTTGCAGGGTTTCCCTTTTCCCTAAAGGGCCCTTTGGGCAAAAAAAATGACATACCCCCCGAAAAGGGGGGGGTAGTTGATTTGGGGGAAAAAAAAAGGCATTCCCCAGCCCTTTGGATAAGGGGGGGTTCTCCCCGGAGAGTTTAGTACTTGGCCGGGGGTATGGCTGCGGGTGGGTCTCGAGGTCCCGGGGGGAAACACCCCGTATGTTTATCGGGGTAGAATACCACCCGCAGGGGAGGAGGAGGTTCCCTGAAAAACGTATTCACGAGTCCTGAAACGGCTGGCGCTTTTTAGAGGGCCGAAGGGACACACAAAGGGCTCTTTTGTGCCCATCCCCGGTGTTGAAGGCCGTTTCCATTCATTTGCCCTTGGGATTCGGGCCAAGTTGTTGGCCCCTTCCCAAAACCCCCTTTTGGGGAAAAAAACTTGGCGCCTTTGCCAGGCGATCAAAAAGTTTCATGTCAGCGGGAAAGGGGGGGTAACCGGTTTTTTACCGTGTTTTTTTCAAGCCCTGGTTTGTCAAAAGCAGGGGCCGGGAAACCGGGGACCCTCTTTTTTCACGAAAAAAAACCCGCGCCAGGGGGGGGACAGGACTTCCCGGGTGAAACCCCCTTTTTTAGATTCTCTTTTTGGGTGTACTCCGACATGGGTTGGGTCTCAGACAGCAGAGGGTAGACTGGCCACGGGGAGGGGTGGTACCCCGGGAATAATCGAAAGGGGAATTTGTAGGACATTGGGGGGAAGCTCCGGCTTGCCCTCGGAGAAAACTTTGGCATTTCTCCTGATATTTGGGCCGGGGAAACCCCGGGGGAGCGGGTCTTGAAAAGGGGGAAGCTTTAGAGCGGGGAAAGCACCGGGCGAGGTGTCACCAAAAAACGCCCCCCGACGTTGGGACCCCCCAACGGAAACACTCTCCAGTTGACCCCGTCCGGATGGGAGAGTGGAGCCGTAGCCATGGGAGTCCCAGGAGGGCGCCCGAAGAGGGGGCGAGGGGAACACTTTGAAAGGGAATTCCTCATTATTTCAGTGCCCCCCCATGAAGAGAAGGGGGGAACCCCGTCCCCCCCCCCCTTGGGTGAATGGATTTTGGTTGCCGCAGCTCCCCCCTGACTGATGAGATGACGAGGGGAAGGTTTTTCCAGACGGGACCATGGGGGCCGATTTCAGCCCCATTAGGGGGGGTTGGAAAAGAAGGTTCCCCCTGTGCCCCGAGTCCAGAAAGCCCGGAAACCCGGAAATTTTGTTTTCCAGACTCTGACACACCTGCCAGGCATTAACCCGGCGGGGGGGGGGAGGTTGCCCTTTTTTTTGCCTCTCCCCCAGATCCCCCGGTCCGGGAGGTTTCCCGGAGCCTTGGGGCGCTTGGGACAAGTCCTCCGAAAATGCTCTGGGGTTTCCACAGTTTGAGACCAAGGGCCAGTTTTCCCGCTGGGCCAATTTTTTGCTTTTTAGAAAAGGCGAGCCGATTTAAAACTTTTCATGGGGGGGTCGGGGGGGGTTGGAGGGTGTGGGCCCGGGTCCCCCGGGAACACCCTGCCAGTGCGAGGAAACCCTGGGTTTGGGCCTTTGGGTGGCGCCCCTTGCGGGAAACTCCTCCTCCCGTTCAATGAAACGTATATCGTTTCCCGGGCCGCCAAACCGGTTTTGTCGCTTTAAAGGGAGGCGGGAGGTCTCTAGCGGGCCCAAAACGTCTTTTTTTACTCGGCCTTGGGGGGAGTCCCTTTTTTGGGGAAAGTTGGGAAATTTGTGCGGGGGGTGTTCCATGTCAGGGTTTAGAGGCCCAGCGTAAAGGGAAATTGCACCGCTTTGTCTCCTACGACAGGTTCCCTGGCGGGAGATTTAAAGGGGGGGGCCCTTCACGGGGGAGGCACGGGTGGGTTCCTCGAAAACGTTGCGGAAACCACTGGGGGAATTTACTTTTAGTTTCCGGGCCCCACCGGTCCTTTTTGTCCCATTTGGGGTGTAGCCCCTGCCAGGGCCTTCCCCAGAGAGGGGCTGACCCCCGGGAAAACCCACCCTTTGCACGTGGGCCGGACAGGAAATGGTTCCCCTTCTTAGCTCCCAGTGCATAGAAACATTGGTGGGGAAAACCCCCGCAAAAAGTTTCGGGTCACCGTGAAATTGGATGGGGGGTGACCAACCCGATGGTTGGGTCCCTTTGGGGGTCACCCGGAACCGGGTGAGGCAGGGCAACTGGATGGTTTGGGAGGTGGGGTGTGTGGAAAAATTTGGGGACCCAAACTGCCTTTCACAATGGGGGAGATTTGTCGGGAAGCTGCTTTCGCTTTGGCCTTGCCCCCCCCCAAAACTTTTGTTTGATTGCTTGACCACGAAGTTTTTGTGATGCTGGCCCACATTGGCAAAGGGTTTCCTTTGGCGGGATCCCTTTTGGGGGATCCCCCAATGTAAAGATTCTGGAGGTGGATCCCTGGCCACCGAGGCGATGGGGTAAAACCCCCCACCCGGGGGTGGAATCCCAAGTGGGACCCGGTTTTCAAAACCCCGAGCCCGCCGCAAAGCGGGGGGTCTTGCTGCGGCGGGTGTTTCCCCCAGGTCACTACCCTGGCGGGGGGGCTTGCGCCCGGGGGGCGGCCAAGGGTTTCAAAGGTTCAGGAACGGCAGGCAAGGGTCGTAGTCAAGAGGGAAAAGGGAGAAGGGGCTGGACGGGGGCTTGGTTCGGGACCCTAGAAAAGCGATGGTCAGGGGGCCAAAACGGAAAGGTTCGTAAAACGGGGAGGGGCGTTAAAAAAACAGAAGGGGTCGGTACACAGGAAAAAAAATACCAGGGGGGAAAATGGGTCAAAGGAAAAAACTTTTCACCTTGGTCCAAAAGAACACCAAGGATCGGCGAGGGCCGGGAGGAAGGGGACCGGACCCAAATAGGGGCAGTGCCCCGGGGAAAAGAACCAATTACCGGGGGCAAAATGCCCCTTTTTTAAATTCCAAAAAATTTCCGGCGGCGCCCGCCCCCAGGGCGGAGTAAAGCGCCGGGAAAACCGGAAGGGAGCCTGCAGGGAAAGGGGCGTGGCCCCGGGGAAGTGCCCTGGGGGGGGGGGACGGGGGGGGCGAAGCGACCCGAAAAAACCCCCCAATGCGGGAACGGGGCTTTCCGGGTAGGTGCCAAAGGGGAACCCGGTTTTTGGCCTGCGACCCGGGGCCAAAAGGGGTTTTGCAGGGGGGGTCCGTGGGCAATTAAACAAATTTTGAATAGGGGGGAATATTGAACCCCTTTGGGCCCAAATATTAAAAGGGATCCAGTTTGAGTATGCACGTTATCCCCTCCTTTTTTTTCTTTTCAATTTAGCCCGTTATTTACCCCCTTTTTCATTTTTCCCCCCGTTCTGGGGCATTTTCCCAATTTTAAATTACCCAAACCTTTTTTATGTTGGGTCCCTATTAAATGCCCTTGAGGGGGAAACTTTGAAAAAATGACATCCCGTGCCTACCCCCGATCCGTCTAGGCCCCTGACTTCCCCATAGAAGTTATTTATTATTTGGTGACAGGGCCGATCTTCATAAACCCCCTGCTGGAAAAAAAGAGTTAAAACATTTTTTTCCGCAACCTTCTGAGAAAACCTTAAAAAAACCCACCAATTAAACAACCGGGTTAGTTTTTTTTTTTATTTTTTCCCCTTTTTTTTTAACCCCAAAAATTTCAAAACCCCAAAATTACAAACCCCAAAAAATCTTCCTAAATTTTTTAAAAACATTAACCCATTAAACCTTTTAAAACATTTTAAAATCATCAAACCCCTTTATTTTTTAAAAAATTTTCCTTTAAAACAACATTTTTCTTTAAAAAAACCTTTTAAAAAAAACCCCCCCAATCCCCCCAACCCCCAAACCCCAAAAAAAATTAAACATTAAATTTTTTCCCACAAAAAGGGGGAAAAAGTGGAGGTTTTCATTTTTATCACCCTCCACAAACCCCCCCTCAAAAATTTCAAAGGGCCCAAAATTTTTTGTTTTTTTCCCTTTTTTAAATTTTTTTTAATTTTTAAAAAATATTTTAATTTTTTCCATTTTTTCTTTTAAATTTTAAATAAAACTAATAAAAACTTAAAATTTTAAAATAACAAAACATAAATGGGGCCCTCAAAACCCACCCCAAAACCCCCATTTTAAAAAAATCCCCATATCCTATTAATTAATAATTTTAATCAAAACCTTTTTTACCCAAACTTTCCCTTTTCCCCAAAAAAACAATTTTAAAAATTTATCCCCCAAAACTTTCTCCCATAAAATTTAACCCCCCCTCAATACTTCCTTTTCCCCCTTCAACCAAAACCACTTCAACAAAAAAATTTAAAAACCCTTTCCCCTATTTTAATACGCTCCAATTTTAATTATCTTCCTTTAATTTTTAAAAAATTCCCCTAAAACCTAACACCAACCATCCCCAAACCTTCCCCTCATTAATTCTCAAACAATTTTAAAATAAAACAAACCCCAAAAATCTCCCTCCCAACTCATTTTTATTAAAAATCTCCCAAACCCCTTATTCCCCTTTTTTCCAAAACCAAAAAACCAAACATCCCTTTACACAACCCAAATTATTTCCCTTTCCCTCCTCCCCCTATTAAAAAAAACCTGCCCCGAAAAAACCCAAAACCCACCCATTTTCCCAAACTTTTTAAAAAACCAATTAAAAAAATTTTAAAAACAATTTACCCTCAATTTTTTAAATATAAGGAAAAATCGGGTTCCCTTTGGTTTCCTCCCCAAAAAATTCCTAAACTTAAATATATTACAAATTATTTTTCTTATTTCTTTCATTATTTCTACTTCTCATTTCTAAACACTCCCAAACTATTAATCTCATAATTTTTTTTTTCTGATCTACCCATCTCATATCTTTACTTTTAATTATTCTATCTTCTTTTCTCCTTCATCCATTTCTATTTTTATTTTATCTAATCTATTATCTATTATCTATCTAAATTTTCTACTTTTATCTACCTATCCTATTAAACTATTCTATCTATTTTTATTATTTATTCTCATTTCATCTATCCCATATCTATTTTATTCATACTTCTATTCATATTTATCTATCTACTTATCAAACTTTTCTCATATTTATTATCCCATCTATCTCTTCAAAATCTATCTATTCTCTGTCTACTATCTATTCTATCATTCTATCATCTCATATTATCTATATAACTTTTTCTTTTTCTCATTCTATTTTCATATTTATCCCATCCCATCTATCTTTTTCTTCTTTTATATCTATCAATATAAAATTTTTCTTTTTCTATAAACTATCTTTTCTCGAAAAACCTATCTATCAAACCCTTTTATTCTAAACCCATCTATCTATTATTTTCTTTATCTATAAATCTATCTTTCTCAAATCTATCTATCTCAAAAATTTTATCCTTTTATATTATCTATCTCATATTATCTATCCCGATATCTTTATTTTATTTTTTTTAAATTTTCTATCCGTATCTATCTTTCTATCTTCTATCTCATATATATCTATCTCATTTATTTCTATATATCTATTATCTAATCTATTTTAAAATTTCATATCTATTTTTTTCAATCTATCTAGGGAAAATATATGGGGAAAAAAAAGGATTTTGGGGGCGCAGTAAAAACCCCGGTTAAAAAAAGCACTTCAAAATATACAATATGAAGTGTTCCGTTTTATTCAAACAAGGAGGGGGGGGCATTTTTTTCCCCCTGGGATAAAATCCCAACAGACCCCTGTATAGCCCTTAAAGCGTTATTGTTTCCCCTTACAATTTAAAATTCTGATGTATAAGAGGTTTATTTTAAAGCTACGGTCATCTGGGAAAAAGGGGGGAAAATTGAAAATAGGAAATATCATTTAAAACCCTCTAAACTCCTTTTTGGGGGATTTCCCTTCCTTTCACAAAATCAAACATTCTGAAAAGGGAAATTTTTTGGGTCTAAAAATTCGGGTCTTGTGGAAATAAAATTTGACCAATTTTAATTTTCTTTAAAAGGAGTAGATATGGGAAAAGCTTAAATTTAAATTTTTAAAAGTGCCCTTTAAAGCCTTTTGGGGTTGCTAATATTCAAAAGGACAAATGAAAAGGTTCGAAGAAACTGCCCCAGATGATGAAAAAATTTTAAAAACAAATTTATCCTTCTAGAAAAGAAAATTCCCCTTGAAAAAAACCCTAAACCCAAAAAAATTGTTTAGTGATGAAATTTCCAAAAAAAATATTTTTATACTGTTGTTTTTTCCAAAAAACGGGAAATGGGATTTTTCCCCGGCTGCCATTTACTTGAAATCTTGGAATGAGAATTGATTGAGCTTACAGAGTTGTCCCTCACTATCTAGAAAAACAAAACCGGGTAAAAAGCCATTTTTTTTCCCATTAACAAACATATTTACTTACTATTTTTCCTTTTCCCCACTTCACCACAAACTAACACACCACAACACACACACACCAACAAAAATACCATACACATCTCATTTTTACCATCCCAATCACACATCTTTTATCTTTTTCTACATCATCTATCTTTTATCTATCTAACTATCTATCCACCCATCCATCCATCCATCTATTATTATCATCTATTATCTATCTATCAATATTTTATCTATCTATTCAATCTATCTATCTACCCCATATCTTTTAATTTTTCATCTATTTCTATCTATCTATTTTATCATCATCTATCTATCTATATCTATTATCTAATTATCTATCACATATCTATCATCTATTATTATCTATTCTATTTCTATCTATTATCATTTTTTTTATCCCTATCTTTTATCTAATTATTATCTATCTATCTTCTATCTATTATCTCATTTTATCTATCTAATATCTTATTTCTATCTATCTATTATTTTTTTTCTATTATCTATCTATCGTTTTCTATCCCATATCTATCTATTATCAAATAATATTATCTATCTATCTATTATTATCTATCTATCTATCTATTATCTATCTCATATCTATCTTCACATATCTATCTATTTTCTATCTATCTTCTCTTCATACTATTACCCCATATCTATTATTATTATCTATCTCTCTATCTATTCAATCTATCATCTCATATTATTATTTATATCTATCTCATATCTATCAAATCTTTTCATATTATCTATCTCATATCTATCATCTATCTATTATTATCCTATCTATCTATCCATCTATCTATCTGTCTATCTATTATCTGTCTATCTATCTATCTGTTACTATTTCTACTATCTATCTCATATCTATTTCTATCTATTTTTATCTATCTATCTATCTACTTCTTTTTCTATCTATTATCTATCTATTATCTATCTATCATTCTATCTATCTATCTATCTTCATCTGTCTACTATCTGGGGATTTCCCTCTCTTTTGCAGGTGTGCCCCTCTGATGTATAACTGCCCACTATCGTCAGTGGTTACCCCCCGTATGATGCTTCCAGGTATTATCTATGGATTTCTAATTATATGTGATGGTTACTGTACTATTTATCTCACCATATGGAGCTCTGTGCAAGGATCTGCAGCCCTCAGGCAGCCGCCCATGGGTGTAAGTGACAGGCGGTGCTCAGCTTGTGTCCCCTTCTCCCAGTCCCCAATGGGGCCCCCTAGTTTTCATGTAGAAAATAAACCCGGTGCAGGATCTGGGAGATATTTGGAGCATTTTCTGCCATAAGTGGAGCCCTTTAAATGGACATTTAAGGGCTGATTTTCTTAGAGGAACACTCCAGGCGATACTCAGACTTGTGGGATTCCTGGCGCTAGTGCGCTCAGTGGGCGGGGCATGACTTCCTTCTTTGAATCCCAGTGTGATGCTCCGCCCCATCAGGTCATTTGTTACATTGTATCAGTTTTACTCTTTTTTATTTCAAATACAAACTCCTCATTGAATGAGACTTGCTATTGTAAATAACATAGTATCATCATCTGTATTATCCGACAGTGTTGATCCAGAGCAAAACAGCAATCAGCTCCAGCTCTGCTACATCGTGCTAATACCCTGACCCCAAATCTGGACACCAGAATCCTTATCAGCAAACAACAGTTAATAAACGAGAGGGACAGATTATACTCAGCAGCATAGCTGGGTGACCACCTCTATGGGACCTAGAAGTTGGACATATTGGTTGTCACCTATCATCCTCCCAACAGCCAATAATATGGTATTACTCCAGACACCACACAGTCAGAATGGCCAATGGGGTAGCAGGGTAAACCTCCAGTGGGCATGGTGGTCCCCTGGACACGGCTTGGGGCTGCTTTTTAGGGAGAAAGGAATAGAAAGAGAGGTAGAAAGTAAGAAGCATGTGGCAATAGAGCAGTCATGTACATAAGCTGAAGGGTGGGGCCCAAGAATAAACTCCACTGGTGAACCCCAAAAATCATCTCCACTGGTGGCCCCAAGAATCATCTCCACTGGTGGGGCCCAAGAATCCACTCTACTGGTGGGCCCAAGAATCATCTCCACTGGTGGGCCCAAGAATCATCTCCTCTGGTGGGGCCCAAGAATCCACTCTACTGGTGGGCCCATGAATCATCTCCACAGGTGGGCCCCAAGAATCATCTCCACTGGTAAACCCCAAAAATCATCTCCACTGGTGAGCCCCAAGAATCATCTCCACTGGTAGGCCCCAGGAATCATCTCCCCTGGTGGCCACAAGAATCCACTCTAATGGTGGCGGCCAAGAATCCACTCATACGGTGGCCCCACTGAATCCACTCTTCTGGTATGTGCGTCCCAAAGAATCAACTCCACTGGTGGCCCCAAGAATCCACTCTACTGGTGGGGCCCAAGAATCCACTCCACTGGTGAGCCCTGAGAGTCATCTCCACTGGTGGGGCCCAAGAATCCACTCCACTGGTGGGCCCCAAAATCCAATCCGGGGGGCCCCAAAAGTCTTTTCCACTGGTGGGGCCCCCCAGATCATCTCCATGGTGAGCCCAAATCCCCCACTGGGGGCCCCAAGAATCAACGCCCCTGGTGGATGCCAAGTAGCATCTCCCCTGGTGGCCCCAGGAATCAACTCCACTGGTGGCCCCAAGAATCCACTCTACTGGTGGGGCCCCCAAAAAACCACTCCACTGGTGAGCCCCCCGAACCACTCCACGGTGAACCAAGAATCAACTCATGGTGGGCCCCCCGCGAATCTCCACAGGTGGGCCCCCAGAGTACTCCCCTGGGGGGCCCCAGAGTCCCCCCTTTCCAAAGGGGGGGTCCCAAAAAATACTCCACTGGTGAAAAACCCCAAATATATTTATTTATTAAATCAATAAGCTAAGCCCCAATACCACACCAAAAACCCGTGGGCAGGGGGGGGGGCGGCTGTCTTCTCTTTTTTGTTCTTCTATCCACAAATCCGTAACTTGTTTTTAGTTTTTTTTTTTAAAATGTAAAGTCAATCGGGCCCCGACTCTTTTTGAAAAAGACACAGAACAAAGGGTTGTGGTGCAAATGCCCGGGAAAACCCCCGCCGCCTGTCTGGAAGACCTGTCAGCCCCGGGGGTTACTGCAAGGAGAGCATAGACGCGGCAGGAAATGTGTGAAGCCCGGGGACCCTGCAGCGGGGGAACAGACCTAAAACCTCAGGGAACGACTGCGGGGATTTTGCCCGTCATCGACCTTTTGCAGTCTTTTTCCAAGTGTCGAAAATTCCCGGCTGCTTTGTAATGCGGATACACCATTTGATTTCCAAACAGAAAAAAAGTGTCCCTTATGGCCTGCCAAACTTGTTTTCATAACCCCCTCCATTCTCTGGGTCTGGGGCAGAATAAAAGTGAAAACCTTGTTGTAGAAAATTTTTCATTGATTTATGGAGCAATCGGTCTCGGCTGCAGATATAGACAAGACTCCAACCAATCTCTGCCCAACCGCTCAATGAAAAATTGAGTGTAAATGGTCTATTGATCTGTTTGGGATCTGTCCATTACGGCCCAAAAGTTTTTTCCTGTAGTGTAGAACACCAATACTGAGATTGCTGGGAACCGGGGTGTCGGGCCTGGTTCAATCGTGCGGGGTAAAACCAAGCCTTTTAAAAGGGAAAAACAAAGGCGGGTGGGACACATTGGTACAAGGGGGGTCTTCGGGTGTATCTTGGTTCCTCATCTTACACATACACCGAAATCTGTCCTTCATTCAAACAAATTTTGAGACGAGCTTGTATTTTAGGGCTTACTTAAAACTAGCTTGTAGTTATCAGTTTCTTCTCTAAAAATAAGCTTGCCATTGGCTGTTTCACAGAGTCTGTTCTTCACATTTAAATTTCAGGCTCTACCCCCTGTTCAGGCGGGAGGGTCTATACTTCAGGCTCCCCTTCCTGTTCAGGCTGGGGCGGGTCTATACTTCGGGGCTTCCACTTCCTGTTCAGGCTTGGGGGGTCTTAGTTTCAGGTTCCACTTTCTGCTAAGGCTGTGGGGGGTTTCTACAACTCTCATTTTCCCATTCCTGGCAGGCGGGGTGGTTTCTACAGCTTCAGGCCCTTACTTCCTTTCGGGGGTGGGGATGGCTATTGTTTCAGGGTTCCACTTTCTGTTCAGGCTATGGGGGGTTCCAGAGGGGGAGGGTAGGCAGAGGGAAGGCGATGCCTAGGGCGCCTACCTCGCTACCCTAAGGGCCCCGCAGGCGGGCCCCCCCGGGCCCCGAACCTCCCCGGGGCTAAAGGCCCTGCCAGGGCTGAACCCCCCCGGCGGTCTCTTTGACCGTTTCTGCGGACATAAGCGAGGGGCCCCCTTCTCGCAGACGTGCGGCCCGCTCACCGGGGTCGCGGATTGGAAGTGATGTCATCGCGACGCTGCCCCTCCTCGGGCCACAGCGCTCACAGGCCTGCCCAGGAGCTGCCGGAGGAGCGTCTGGGGTGGAGGCGGGGCCCGGAAAAAACGCGGGCCCGGGGAGCAGGTAATATTAATGTTGTTATTTTTTGGGGCCTGCCTTTTGGCCCCTATAAGCCTGCCTTTGGGCCCCCATAATTTTCCCAAAAACCTGGTGCCCCTATATACTGCCCGTGGCCCTATAATGCCCGCCTGTGGCCCCTATTCCCGCCCGTGGCCCCCCAAAATTTCCTGCGGCCCCCCAAAAACTGCCTATGGCCCCCATAATGCCTGCCCCGTGGGCCCCCAATACTGCCTTTTTCCCCCATAACTGCCTGTTTTTCCCCCGGGGCCCCCCCTAAATCGGGTTTGCCTGGTTGCCCCCTATATACTGCCTGTGGCCCCTTTAATGCCTGCCTGTGTGCCCCTATAATGCCTGTGGCCCTATAAAACCTGCCTGTGTGCCCCTATATACTGCGTGGCCCCTATAATGCCTGCCTGTGTCCCCCCATATACTCCTGTGGCCCCATAATGCCTGCCTGTTCCCCCTATAACCCTGTGGCCCCTATAATGCCGCCCGTGGCCCCAAAAAACTGCCCGTGGCCCCTATAAGCCGCCTGTGGCCCCATAATGCCTTTTCCCCTGGCCTGTGGCCCCTTAATGCCTGCCTGTTTGGGCCCCATACCCGCCTGGGCCCCCCCCCTCCTAAATTACGCCCGTTTTGGGGCCCCATACGCCTGCCTGGCCCATAAAAGCCCGGTGGCCCCCCTAACTGCCCCGGCCCCAAAACCCCCGCCGAGCCCCTATACCCCGCCTGAGCCCCCATAGCCTGCCTGTGGGGCCCCCAAAATGCCTGCCTGGTCCCTTATACCTGCCTGAGCCCTAAGCTATAAACCTCCTGAGGACCCAATTTTTATATACCTGCCTGAGTGCCCTATATCTATAACCTGCCTGGAAGGAACCCATGTCTATATACCTGCCTGAGAGTGACCCATGTCTATATACCCGCCCCGAGAGGACCATTTATTACCCCTTTAATACCTTTCCTTGGTGCCCCTATTTTATTAAAACCCATGTCCCCAAAGGGGGAAATATACATAAACCTGCCTGCTGAGAGGGATTCTATTCCTGCTAACTGAGGGGGACATAAACTTATAATAAGGGGTTGCTGGAAAAGTGAGGATTTAAAATATTTGTGTCCAAAACTCAGGGACGAGTTTGGCCCGGGAGCAATCAGTGAAGGTGGAACCGGATGGGGAAAAAAAAGGGAAGGGGGAACGACGTGATCAGAAAAAAGACGTCTCCCGTGGGTCCTAAATTAAGTCAGTGTAATCACTTATATGTCTCAGAGGGCTACATACAAGGTATCTACCCTATCGGGGCCTGTATGGCGGGGGTATTGTAATCAGAGGCGTTTTACAGCTGATAGTCACTTGGGGGGCGCGTTTGGGCCCGGGGCTGGCAGGATATTGACCTTTGTAAATTTTGGGGGTTTGGGTTTTTTAAAGGGGTGTTTTATAACGTCATTGTCCGTTAATTTTTCTCCCTGTATCGGGGGATTATTTGTGATTGTTATTTTTTAATGTATTTTTACTGTATACGGGGGGGAGCGGGGTTTTAAAAAATAATTTTTCATTGTGCGTTTACTGCTGAGGAGATGATGGGTCATGTGGAATATCAGAAAATTAGTGAAGACCCGGCGCAGGGGAGAGGGAAATTTGTGTGGGGGGGGGGTTTTTTTGGGGAGTGAGGGGGGGCACCTTGGGTTATTGCCTAGGGCACCAAAACCTTGGCCCGGGGCCCTGGGGGGGTTTTTACAACTAACATTTTTTCCCCTTCCCCGGCAGCTGCGGGTGGTTTTAATTTCAGGCTCCCCCTTCGTGTTCAGGCGTGGGCAGTTCTTAACTCCAGTACCCCCTTCCGGTCAGGGTGTGGATGGTTCTACACTTTGGCACCCCCTTTCCTGTTTTAGGTTGTGGGGGGTTCTATACTTCAGGGTCCCCTTCCGTTGGATTGTGGAGTTCTACACTTCAGGCTCCCACTTCCATTTTAGGTGTGGGCTTTTTTGCTTCAGGGTTCACTTCCTGTTTAAGCTGTGGGTGGTTCTACAGCTTCAGGCATCTATATCCTGTTTAGGCTGTGGGCAGTTCTACAAAGCAGTTTCCTTTTTTGTTAAGCTGTGGAGCCTAAACAGTATCTAAATGTCCTTTGCTATTCTTAGTGAGCCTGTTAGAGGGAATTGGGATGGAAAGGGGATAAGTCAGGGACAAACTACAGAGCTCTGAAAGGTTTTAAAATTTGTAAGAAAAAACCCGAACAACTCCTGAAGCTGGGAAAGACACAGCATGGGTGATGTCACCCCTTTGGGCCCCTGCTAGAGCAAAAAGAGATTAAAACCCTAAAGCTTGTGTACACAACAGGGGAAATTTGAACTGCTCAAAATCTGAAAGAAAGCAAAATCAGAAAAGCAAAAATTTGAATAGTTTTGGTCTGTTATAGA
>JAODAL010027384.1:0-55059 GCA_025379985.1 Phyllomedusa bahiana
TTTTTAAAAATGGTGATTAAAAATTTTAAATTATTTGTTAGTTGGGTGAGTTTTTTAAAGAAGCATCTAGCGGTGAAAGCCGGGGGGGGGGGGTTGGGGCGAACACAGGCAGACAGGCGGGAGGCTTTTAAAAGGAGGGGGGATATTTGCAGCCCAGCCCTTGCTTTGCCCTGTATTAAAATGGTTTTTTTTAAAACATTTTTTGGCCGTTTTTTGCTGAAATATTACTGTATTTTGTGCAGCCTGTTTTATTAGGAAAAGATCTTTTTAGTAAATGAGGTTATTTTGATGGGTGAAAAAACCTTTTATTACTGTACACGATTTTTTTAAATTTTTTTTTTTCCATTTTGGGCGTTAGTTTTTTCAAAGCCCCATTTTTTACGTACAAGGGGATACAAAAATTTTTAGTCCCGGGTTATTTGGGTGAAAAAACCACTTTTTTATCCGTCACTTTTTTAATTAGGTTTTTTTTCACTTTGGGCAGCTCGTTTTGTTCAAAGCCCCATTTTGTAGTACATGGGGTTTAAAGAACTTTTTTATCCATGCGGGTGTATTTTCATAGGTGAAAAAACCGTTTTTTTATCCGTAACAATTTAATTAGGTTTTTTTCCTTTTTGGGCCCAAAGCCATTTTTGTTCAAAAGACCCATTTGTACAATATTACCATAAGAAATTTGCAGTAATTGGTTGATTTTTTAGGGGCAAAAAACCCCCTTTTCGTAAACAAATTTAAATTTGGTTTTTTTTTCCTTGGCCCTCAGTTTTTGTTAAAAAACCACTTTGTCGTACTAGGATACAGAACTTTTTTAACCCAGGTGTATTTTTATAGGTGCAAAAAAACACCCATTATTATCAGTACAAAGTTTAATTCTTTTTTTTTCACTTTTTCGCAGCCCGTTTTGTTGAAAGACCAACTTTTAATTTTTATACAGAAATTTGCTATAATTGAGGTGTATTTATAGGGCAAACCCCCCTTTTATTATCAGTAACATTTTTAAATAGTGTTTTTTTTTCTTAGGGGGACATGCTACGTTAAAGGGTCTGTTTTCCCAAACGTCCAGGTGCAGGCATGATTTTTTCCTTTTTTTTCCTTTTTTTTAATGGTTGAAAATAAAGGAAATTGGTTTTTTTTGGAGTGCTGGGACTTGTTTTCCATTTTGGGGGTATCTCAATTTGTGCTTCCCGCCCGCCCTGCGCCGGGGATCCTGTATGGTGATGGGGGTTCCCACTCTTTACTGTTTAAAGGGTTCCCCCGGGAGGGGGTATAAGCAGTACTGGCGGTTAGGTCCCCCTAGATAGGCTATAGGCAGGTATAGGTCCCTTAGGGAGGTATAGGCAGTATAGGCGGGGATAGGCAGATTTGGCGAAAAAGGAGGTATAGGAAAGGGTATAGGCATTTCTAGGGAGGTTTAGGCAGGCTTAGGCAGTTAGGGGGTATTGGCGGCTATAGGCAGTAAGGCAGGTATGGCAGGGGGTAGGCAGTATTGGCAGGCTATAGGGAGGCTAGGGGGATAGGAGGCTAAGGAGTAATAGTAGGGAAGGAGGTATAGGCAGTACGGCAGCTATGGCAGTACCGGCAGGTTTAAAAGGCAGAAATGCAGGTATGGAGGTAAGGCCAGTATAGGAGGGAAGGCAGGTATAGCAAACTAGGGGGTATAGACATACTGGCAGGTATAGGCAGGTATGGCAGTCCTAGGCAGGTATAGGCAGGTGTAGGTAGGATTTTAAAACAAAAAAACACCCACTTACCTCGATCCCTCGCTGCTCCGTCTCCCGGGCGCGCTCCTTCGGCTTCTCGGCACAGGCGGGTGATGTCATCCGGCCGCGCAGGCAGCGTGATGACACACACTGCCTGTGCCGGAAACTCCGGACAGCCGCGAGTCTGCGGCCGCCCGGAGTCCACTGTGGAGCACGGAGCGCTCAGTCTCTGCTCCGCAGTAATATCTCTTCCACTGTATGCGCTCCGGAGGAGTCGCATACAGGGGAAGAGATAGCTGACAGCGCACAGGCCACCGTAGTGCCCGGATGCTGTCAGCTGTACTCGGCATTCAGTTATATGCGCTCCCTGAGGAGTCGCATATAACTGAAGTGTCCCTGTCGGCACTCGGGCCATCGTAGCACCCGAGCACTGACAGTGACTCGAGTATAAGCCGAGAGGGGTATTTTTAAGCACATTTTTTGTGCTGAAAAACTCGGCTTACACTCGAGTATATGCGGTAAATGTATTTGCATTTTGCAGTGAGAAATAAGTATTTTATCCCTTGGACAAACGTGACTAATACTTAGTGGCAAAACCCTTGTTGGCAAGCACAGCAGTCAGATGTTTTTTTGTAGTTGATGATGAGGTTTGCGCAGGAGGGATTTTGGTCCACTCCACTTTACAGATCATCTCTAAATCATTAAGATTTTGAGGCTGTCACTTGGCAACTTGGAGCTTCAACTCCCTCCGACCCATTTTTAAAGTCCTGGCGGAGGGAAGGAGGTTGTCACTCAGGATTTTACAGTACTTGGCTCCATCCATTCTCCTATTGATGTGGTGAAGTAGTCCTGTGCGCATTAGCAGAGAAACTCCCCCAAAACATAATGTTTCCACCTCCATGCTTGACAGTGGGGATGGTGTTCTTTGGGTAATAGGCAACATTTCTCTTCCTCCAAACACAGCGAGTTGAGTTAATGCCACAGAGTTCAATTTGTGTTTCATCTAACCACAGCACCTTTTCCCAATCACAGAATCATCCAGGTGTTCATTGGCAAACTTCATACAGGCCTGCACATGTGACTTCTTGAGCAGGGAACCTTGCGATTTTAAACCATTTCGGCGTAATGTGCTACCAATGGTTTTCTTGGTGACTGTGGTCTTAGCTGCCTTGAGATCATTAACAAGTTCCCCCCTGTAGCTTAAGACTGATCTCTCACCTTCCTCATGATCAAGGATACCCCACAAGGTGAGATTTTGCATGGTGCCCCAGACCAATGTCGATTGACAGTCATTTTGTATTTCTTCCATTTTCTTACTATTGCACCAACAGCTGTCTTTTTTCTCTCCTAGCTTCTTACTTATGGTTTTGTAGCCCATACCAGCTTTATGCAGGTCTATGATCTTGTCCCTAACATCCTTAAAAAGCTCTTTGGTCTTGCCCATGTTGTAGAGGTTAGAGTCTGACTGATTAATGAGTCTGTGGACAGAAGTTCTTTTATAAAGGGTGACTATTTTAAGACAGCGTCTTAATGCAGGTAATGAGCTGATTAGGAGCGTTTAACTGGTCTGTGGGAGCCAGAACTCTTAATGGTTGGCAGGGGATCAAATAATTATTTCTATCAGCAAAATGCAAATAAATTTATATAATTTATACAATGTGATATTCTGGATTTAAATTTTGGATATTCTATCTTCAATGTTAAAGTTAACCTACCCTTAAAATTATAGACTGTTCATTTTCTTTGTCAGCGGGAAAACTTACAAAATCAGCAAGGGATCGAATAATTATTTCCTTCACTGTGTGTATATATATATATATATATAGTGGGGAAAATAAGTATTTGATACACTGGTGATTTTGCAAGTTTTCTCACCTACAGAGAATGGTGAGGTCTGTAATTTGTTATCATAGGTAAACTTGAACTGTGAGAGATAGAATCTAAAAAAAATCCAGAAAATCATGTTGTATGATTTTTAAATAATTAATTTGCATTTTATATGAAATAAGTATTTAAAACGATGGAAAACTGGAACTTCATATTTCGTTTCTGTAAACCTTTGTTTACAATTCCAGAAGTCAGGTTTTTCCTGTAGTTCTTGACCAAGTTTGCACACACTGCAGCAGGGTTTTTGGCTTACTCCTTCATACAGATCTTCTCCAAATCTTTCAGGTTTCAGGGCTATCACTGGGCTACAGTTTCAGCTCCCTCCAAAGTTTTTCAATTGGGTTCCGGTCTGGAGACTGGCTAGGCGACTCCAGGATCTTGAAATGCTTCTTACAAAGCCACTCCTTATTTACCTGGATGTCTGTTTCAGGTCATTGTCCTGCTCTAAGACCCAAATATGACCCATCTTCAATGCTCTTACTGAGGGAAGGAAGTTGTTGACCAAAATCTTCTAATACCTAGCCCATCCATCCTCCCTTCATTACAGTGCAGTCGTCCTGTCCTCTTTGCAGAAAAGCACATGCAAAGAATGATGTCTTCAGCCCCATGCTTCATGGTTGGGGCAGTGTTCTTTTGGCTGTACTCATCCTTCTTCTTCCTCCAAACACTGTGAGTGGAATTGATACAAAAATTTTCTATTTTTGTCTCATCTGACCACATGACCATCTCCCATGCCTCCTCTGGATGATCCAGATGGTCACTGGCTAAAATGGACATGTTCTGGGGTGAGCAGGGGGACCTTGCGTGCACTGCAGGATTTTAATCCATGACTGTGTAGTGTGTTACTAACGGTAATGTTTAAGACTGTGGTCCCAGCTCTAATTAGGTCATTAACCAGGTCATCCCATGTAGTTATGGGCTGATTCCTGACCTTTCTCAGACTTCTCCTTACCCCACGAGGAAAGATCTTAGATGGAGCCCCAGCTTACATCTAATGTCAATAACACTACAAATGGAAAAACAGACACATCTAACATATATACTGCAGAATAAAATATCTACATAGAATTTGTAAGCCTTTTCAGGGTATTTCCAGTCTCATAATCCATTTCTAAGTATCTATGTCTTCTGATATTTGGACAAACGTATGGATATAGAAACTGTTTATATATTTTTACCATGGCAGCTAAATATATAGGGCTTAGACGCCAGTTTAATTGCGCATAATAATAGTGTAGAATGCGCCTGAATTTATGAACCCGGTCTACAGCAGGTCATATATCAGGCGCATTCTAGCGCAGAAATGACACTTTTGGCTCAGGTAAACCACTTTTTAAGTGGTTTACCTGTTCTAGCAGTAATGCACCTGGATTTTCTGTACCGAAGCTATAAATGTGTAGCTTAAAGTGGTTGTACTGCACCACGCCTCCAGCACGCCCCCCAAAATCAAGCGCATTACAAAGTGCTGCTGGCGCTCTGCAATACGCCTGATATAGGCGTGCGGGCGTTTTAAAAAAAAGAGCAAACGAGGCTGTGCTAGATCTCAGGATGGAAAGACACCGGACTTCTTTCATACATGTCACCCATAGAGTCTAATAAACCACGTCATATAAAACAAATAAAATAATATAAATTTGCCCCAAACCATTGAAGATCCAAAAGAAATATCCCTTTAGTCCCTAATGATTTAGTAGGAATATATAAACAATTACTTGATGGTACAGGGGATAAGATGCCCACTGAAACAAATTTCCATGGTCTTGATGGCCAAGTGAGAATGCAGCCTGATGCAATGTGACCTGTAGGAAATATCACCAAACACTTCTGTTTTCATTTTTATCAAAGAGTTATTGTTCTTAATAAAGTAAGTCAATTGCTTTTTTGATGGTTCCATAGAGTTATTGGCTCTGTTCATGTTATTCCTTGAATAATTTACTACATAACCAATGACCCAGTGGCACTATTTACAATTTGCCAGATGGTGGCTCAGTGATAAGAGGAATATGTTACTGTGTCAAATAAGATTGTCTACTATATTGCACGTTGTCTAGGCTGGAGTCCTATGTCATTCCCTATCATATTTATTTCTAAACTTAGGTGGAGTTTCCAATTGTTGCTCAGTTCCCTGGATTATTTTACACTTTGCCACCAGCGACATAGGTATTCATTAGAAAAGATCTTTACCTGTCTCTTATTCTATTTTATTCTATTCTATGTCTTCTCGGTTTCTAGTCATAACCCACCAGAAGATTATACACCAATTAATAGAATGCTTCAGTGCATAACTAATTGTAGGTCTGCAAAGCACATTAAAAAATAGACGTTGTGATGTTGCTTTTGACTTAACAACTAGAAAAATGTCTATTAAGTCTTATATTTGACTGATATTGATGTTTTGAAAGCGCCAACTAATCTATAGGGTTGAAGTAAGGACATAGCTAGATGTTAAAACATTTAATACAAAGACTATAGTAAACTATGGGGGACATGTATGAAACAGGATGCACCAGTTTTCTGGTGTGATTTGTGTGGAAAAAAAACATGGGTCCTGTCCAACATATTTATAAAATCTTGCGCCAAAAATGGGCACACATTCAACATCCTCAACAGTTTTGTCTGCATCAATTCTTAGGGGGCATGTCCCGCCACATTTATTACAAGATTAGACACATTTATTAATGTGCCTCAACAGAATGTGATGCAAGAATGGAATATTAATCCATGCCATTTTCAGCGTTGCGAGACTGAGACAAAATTTGTCTCCGACTTTTTTTGGCGCATGTTTTTCACAATGGGACACATTTATAGAGTGCAGTAAGACAATTTCATATATACTTATGAATGCTACAATAACTTACTGAGAAGTATGGCTGGCTAGTTTGCGGCAATTTTCATGCATGTGCCCCTGTATGTCTAACAGATAATGCCCGCTTTAAGATGAATTCTGCAAGTCAGGGTGATACTGATTCTAAAAATACGTCATTGCTGTAAGGCTAATTAAGCTAAGCAGCACATATGTTTCTTCTCATCTGCTAAAGTCATACATTGCAAAATAGCATGATCTTAGATGCTTCTGGGCATTGATTATAGGTTAACATATTACAAGAACCTATGCAACAAATGTCAGCATCCCCTCGCATCAGCAGCAGGACAAAAATGTAAACATAAGCATTTTACATACGGTACATTAATAATAAAGCTGCTATAATGTTCTGATAAATGCAATGTCATTTGCTTTATTACTGTGATCCTATAATTTAACACTGCATCATAGTAGAGGGCAGACTTAAATCATAAATTTTAATACAGAATTTAAAAATTAAAAAGTGAGAAAACTAAAAATCTCACTCAGCAGTTACCCCAGATGGGGTTAGTCCATCTAATATGTAGTGAAGGGACCTCAGAACGGGGCTGGGGAACTGACCCTAGAATACTCTAGGAGATTACTGGTCTACACCTACCCTACTCAATACAGGGCATACAGGCCCTGACTGTATGGAACACACTAGAATTATCTAATGTCCCACCCCAACATGTTTCGATCCTCCCCAGATAAGTAAGGATCTATTCAGGGGACCATTATTAGGGGTGTAAAGGGACGCAGAAATAGAAAACATATATAAACGTCAAGTAATAGACAAAACATATACAGTGGGTAATGAACAGTATGGGCCACATGTATGAACCTGTTTAGGTCTAAAACTCACTTTTTTGCCCATAGGTTACTCACATAATAAATAAGCAAATCGGTGTACACAGGGGTCCAGATATAACATTCCGAAGTTTACCCCACTATGACTATAATCACACCTTCTGAACTTACTTCCGTGATTCATATAATATCAGGATACCACAGAGTCCCAGTTTAGTGCATGCAAAATATTTAAGGTGTATAAACCATCCTGGGACTCACCAAAGCAAGTGTAGTAAAATACCTCTCCTGATATGGTATTTCAATAATGCAAATTACCTGTCTTGTCTCAGCACACAAGCACCTCTTGCACTGTGCTGTGTTGACAGCAGTACGGGACTTACCAGAGACCAGGCAAAGTGTTCTGTGCCATGAAGCATCTAACAATGTATATACAGCAAATGATTCCTGTAACAAGGTAAGCCATATTTTATGGAGATTCATAAGATCCTTTGGCCCATTTCACATCATTTGTACAGGTAACTTGCATTATATATGTTTTCTATCTCTGTGCCCCTTTACACCCCTAATAATGGTCCCTGAGAATATTCTTTCTTATCTGGGGAGGTTCGAAACATGTTGGGACGGGATATTAGGGAATTCTAGGGTGTTGCATACAGTCAGGGCAAGGTTCCCAACAGGGAACCACTTAACGTTATGAGTTCCCTATATTGAGTAGGGTAGGGGTAGACCAGTAATCTCTTAAAGTATTCTAGGCTGAGTTCCCCAGCCCCGTTCTGTGGTCCCATTCATTACATATTAGGTGGACCTACTTTGTCTGGGGTAACAGCGTGAGTGAGATTTTTTTTTCACTTTTCATTTTTAAATTATGCATTAAAAGTTATGTTTTACTAAGTCTGCCCTCCAGACTAGGGTACTCTATTGGCAATATCTGTGTCATAAGGATTATGGTTTTTTATTTAACATTGCAAAATTTGACTCTTTTAACACAAATCTTACATGTAACTTGGTGTCTACATATGCTATTGAATGAAGACTGGAAAAATGGATACACTGGGGTAGATGTGTCGATACTATCTAATACTTAGACAATGTAAACGTAGACTAGACAGTTTTAAAATGCACTACATGTATCATAGTGTTGATAAATCTGGTGCATGTTTAGACTGTCTAGTCTATGTTTACACCATTTATTAGTTGGCTTACTTTATGGCACTTACTGTGTCAAAGTTCTGGTGAACGGCATTGCACGCTAAGTCACACCTTCTGTGAAGCTACGTCTTTTTATCGAGTCCACAGCTCTTTTGCTGAAGGAGGTGCAGAAGTGTCTAGAAACTGTCTAAAACACATAATAAATGTAGTGTAAAGCATGTGCACAATTATTTTTGGTGAAATTGTTGCAGAATTCTGGTGTAGCAGTCTTAATAAAATGTGCCCCAATCTGTTATGTTTAGTGCAGGGGGTTTTATCCATGTATCCATGTATCTTACAAAGACCCTCCACCGACTATAACACAGAATCTTATTTTTGACTAGAATGTTCCTTTAATGTATGTTGATGTTTAGATATGTTAATATAGTTTTTAGTGTGTCAGGTTGACCCAGCTTTCCACAAATGACTTCCATTGTCAGCTTCAGTTAGACACAATCCGTTAGGACATTTGGGTTCTTGACCTGGCAATATATCAGAGAAATGCATTAAAATTAATCAGCCATTTAAGATCTTAGAGTGTAATACTATGTCTCATCATGTCCTATGTCCATATGTGTGTAGATGATTGCTCTGTATTTATAAGACACCTCAGCAGATACAAATGCAAAGTGCAGCTTGAGAGGCAAGCCTGTGGTTCAGCTCAGTAATATTGTAAGGCTACAGATTAGGGATTATGTTTAGCAACATTTTAAAGGATACATTTATCAAGTTAAAAAAAGTTATAAAAAAGTGGTTTTATGGCAATATCGTACATTAAACAATATAAATTACCAATATAGAACCCCAATTCCCAAAAAGTTGGGTCACTATGTAAGATGTAAAAACAAAAAGATGCAATGATGTGGAAATCTTTAATAGTCATATTTTATTCACATCAGAACATAAAACACATCAGAAGTTGAGAACTAGACATTTTTCCATTTTGTTAGTATGAAGCACACATTTTTGATCAGTGAAATTATTTATTTTTTTGCAATAAAGCTGTATGTAAATGTTTGTAAAGTGAAGAGACCAATTGCTGGAGTTTTGAAAAAGGAATGTTGTCTCATGCTTGCCTGATGTAGGATTCAAGCTTCTCAACAGTAGTGGGTCTCTTTTATTGCATTTGTTACTTCATAATGCACCAAATGTTTTCTATTGGTGAAAGGTCTACAGTTCAGGTGGCCAGCACGCAAACTCTTCTTCTGTTAAGTCATGCTGTTGTGATGGATGCTGGATGTGGTTTAGCACTGTCCTGCTGAAATAGGCATAGCTTTTCCTGAAAGAGACATTGTCTGGATGGGAGCATATGTTGTTTAAAACTTCTGCATACTGCTCAGAATTGATAGTGCCCTTCAAGATGTGTAACCTGCCCATGCCCTTGGCACTAATGCAACCCTAGTCCATCAGGGATGTAGGCTTTTTCCACTGTGAGCTGATAATGAACTGGAATTCCCTTTTTCTCTTCAGTTTGTAGGACACAGCTTCTGTGGTTTCCATAAAGAGTTTCAAATTTTAAATCATCTGACCACAGCACAGGTTTCCATCTTGCCTTCATCTATTTTAAATGAGCTTTGACCCAGAGATGATGGTGGATTTTTTTTGAAGGTGTTGACATATGACTTCTAAGCATGATAAGGGTTTAAAGTCGCAGTGAACTGTGTTTACAGACAATGATTTGCTGAAGTATTTCTGAGCCCATGTAGTGATTTGCATGATTCATGTCTGTTTTTAATGTTGTATCACATGAGGCCCTGTAGATCACTGTCATCTAATATTGACTGTTGGCCTTGTCCATTGTGCATATGGATTTCCCCAGATTCTCTGAATATTTTGCTGATATTGTGGAATATTCAAAGACTTTGTCATTTTACATTGAGGAACATTTTTCTGAAATTGTTTCACAATTTTTAGACAGTTTTTCAGGGATGGGTGAACCTCTGACCATATTTGCTTCTAAGAGACTCTGCCTCTCTAACATGCTCTTTTTATACACAGTCATGTGTTTTTCATTAGTACCACTTACTACTTTTACTTTGTTAACTCTGTCCCAACTTTTTGGAGATGCATTGTTGTAGTAGCAAGGGCTAGTTCTTTGACTTTTTAACTCAGTTGCCAGCTCATCTTTAAACTATGACTTCTCTGAAGTAGTCCAGCATTTCAGAGTAACTCTTTCTGGTCATATGAATGAGCCCTAAGGCTACAAACACACATGTAGTTTTTTAGGCAGTACTCAGTGCAATTTTTGAGGCGGTTTTCATGTCAAAGCTGGATATTGATTTCAAAGGAATGGAAAATATAAAGAAACTACTTATATATCTTCTTCCTGCTAGAATTAGTTCTGACTTCGGCTCAAAAATCTTCATCAAAAATACATCTCAAACTGCATTAAAAGCTGTAGGCGTTATGTATCGAAACTATTAGTTACCCTGTCTTTGTTGCCTATGGCAACCAATCAGAGCTCAGCTTTCATTTTTTAAACTGCTCTGAAAAAATAAAAGCTGAGTTTTTGCTGCTTGCTATAGGCAACAAAGACAGTTTTACTGTTAAAGAGTTTTGATAAATAAGCCTCAGTGTGATTCCAGCCTAAAGATTACCTGCTGTTATTTGTTATCTTTAAATTACAGTAATTATAGTAGATATATGTCAAAAAGTGTTAGACAATCTAAACACTGGACTGTAATAAAGCTATACATGTCTCAGTGAAAAACATTGGAGACCATGCGTGAAGTATTGATTTATTGTCAGTGTGTAAGGCTTGAGATATTGTTAAACTGCTTTTAGAGCTGCAAGTAACATGTGACGTGTGCCCAGGATATGATAATGACATCAATGTTTTCATGAGCACTAGTATCTGTAGCAGTTGACTTTAGTTAGAATGTTTATTCTGATATCTTCGACATTTCAGATTTGAGTTTTTAATTTTTTCGGGATTTTACAAATTTGTAATAAGTTATGGTCTCATGTAATTTTAATAAAGAAACATAAGAAATGTGTGTAAATATCTTTTTGAGAATGTGATTTTTTAATTTTTCATGTAAGGATGAAATGTCTCCAAGACTTCTCCCATGCTTCCCCCATTCTCTGGAACTCACTGCCCCAACACATCAGACTCTCCTCCACCTTCACCGGGTTCAAAAACAACCTGAAAACCCGTTTCTTCAGGATTGCCTATAACCTACAATAACCCTGCTGCCACTGTACTACCCCACAAACATGTCCGCCCCCCCACCTTCTGTCTCTTTCCTCCTCCTTGTAGATTGTAAGCCCTCGCGGGCAGAGTCCTCTCTCACTCTGTTGTGCCAATTGTAAGTCATTCATCGTTATCATTGTACTCGTTTGACATATGTTATGTATGTAATCCCCCTTGAATGTACAGCGCCATGGAATCAATGGTGTGTTAAAAAAATAATAATAATAACAATGTGTTGGGGCAAAATGAAACAGTTAACTGTAAGCCATGTATCACACTTGCAGTTTTTGTGACTGATTTTTTGCATTTTTTAATTTTTTTTTTAAGCCAAGAATAAATACTTCTACTACCTCCGGGATCCACCTCTGGCTTTAGCTAAGGCCAGAATCCCACTTTAAAAGACTATCTGGATGGCCTAATAGAGGTCCTGTCAGATTTCTAAGTATTCAAAAGCATTATAATAGCAATCAAATGATAACTTTCAAGGATTTTAGTGGGAGGTAAAAATTGTAAAATTATAATTCAAAACAAAAATGAAATACAAAGTTTTGTAATTAAATATACATACAGGCTTCGGTGAATACCGAAACCTAGCTAGAATCCGCTCCCTGGTGTGACTCATACTACCGTTTGCAGTGGTCCAAAGGATCCACTTCTCCATTGCCATTACAGTCCCCTTGTCTTTTGAGAGGCTTTACATGAAATAGCTTTTCCCCATACTTTTTGTAGGGGCGTTTTATATACTTATATAAATTAATCATGTCTCCCTAGAGCCGTCTTTTCTCAAGGCTAAATAACCTCTATTCATAAACTTTTAACCTTTTCTCAGATAAACACCAACTCTCCCATGGCTTTATGTTTTTATTTTTTACTGGTGTCTAATATGCGGGAGAAAAATAAGTTTATTGCACCGGTCAGTACAAATAAGTGTAGTATTTTAAGTTTTAATATTTTTGCACAGCAAAAACCTGTTTCATGACACAAAAGTAATTTGGTGTCACTACATTTCGAGACCTATAGTAAGTATATTTTTCTGTTGGGGTAGCCACATGAGAGCATCTCCTCTGCAGAGTTTTTTTTTATTATTAGTAACATTTTTAGGTAGTTAGGGCCTTATGTATGAAAACTGTCTTGTAGTGAGACTGTCTTTGTTGCCCATAGCAACCAATCAGAGCTCAGTATATATACATATAGATATATATAGATATGTTAGTTTTTGTTTTTTTTCAAATAAACATTAAAAAGGTACATTTAGATTACAACTGTGGTCATCATAATCATGATCACTGTGATCATCATGAGAATATCTTAAAGGTTTTATTTATCTCACACGCTGCAAGAAAAAGCAACAATGGTGAATTACACCTAGCAGTGAGACCGTCTTTGTTGCCCATAGCAACCAATCAGAGCTCAGCTTCATTTTTCCAGAGCACTATATGAAATGAAAGCTGAGCTCTGATTGGTTGCTATGGGCAACAAAGACGGTCTCACTGCTAGACAGTTTTCATACATAAGGCCCTAACTACCTAAAAATGTAACTAATAATAAAAAATAACTCTGCAGAGAAGATGCTCTCATCTGGCTACCCCAACAGAAAAATATACTAACTATAGGTCTCGAAATGTAGTGACACCAAATGACTTTTGTGTCATGAAACAGGTTTTTGCTGTGCAAAAATATTAAAACTTAAAATACTACACTTATTTGTACTGACCGGTGCAATAAAATTATTTTTCTCCCGCATATTAGACACCAGTAAAAAATAAAAACATAAAGCCATGGGAGATTTGTTGTTTATCTGAGAAAAGGTTAAAAGTTATGAGTGGAGGTTATTTAGCCTTGAGAAAAGACAGCTCTAGGGAGACATGATTAATTTATACAGTATAAGTATATAAATGGACCCTACAAAAAGTATGGGGAAAAACTATTTCATGTAAAGTCTCTCAAAAGACAAGGGGACTGTAATGGCAATGGAGAAGTGGATCCTTTGGACTACTGCAAGCGGTGGTATGAGTCACACCAGGGAGCGGATTCTAGCTAGGTCCCAGTATTCACCAGAGCCTGCCGCAAGGCTGGTTAGGCTTGCTGCGGCAGGGGTCCAACCAGGTCACTACCCCTGACACGACTTGCTTGTGGTGGCAGTTGAGGTGCAGCATGGTACAGAATCATAGAGCAAACTCCTCAGGACAGGTAGCAAAGGTTCGTGTTCAAGAGGTGGAGGCAAACGAAACGGTATGGTACACGGTACAACTAAGGAAACAACTGTGAATGCTTTCTCGCAAGGCACAATTAATTATTGATTTGGCAAGGGAGAGAAGAAGAGGCAGGTTTAATAGGGTCAGTGCCCGGCAAGGACCAATCACTGGTGCACTGGCCCTTTAAATCTAGCAGCGCTGCCGTGTGCCCCAAGAGGCGGAGGAGCACATGACAGCCTGCAGGTAGAGAGCGAGGAGCAAGGTGAGTAGCTGGGACTGGGACTAGTGTTGCTGGTGCACCTGCGACTTGGAGAAAAGTATTCTTCACTGTGAGAACTGTAGATCTGTGGAATAGCCCTCTGATGAGCAGGTCAGAGCAAGAACAGTTGTGAGTCTCAAGAAAGGCTTAGACAACTACCTGAAACTAAAAAATATCTATATGTATGTAGCTGTAAAAAATTCTAGATTCAGTCTGATGGCAATTTTGGGAGCAGAAATTAAATATTCATTTAGGGCAGATTGGTTCTCTCCTTATGGGTTCCAAGTCTTCATCAGTAGGGGAAACTAAGGTTAAATATTTCCTCTGCACCTCCCTTCATCCACATCTTTCCCCACCCTTGGTTGAACTTGATGGACATATGTCTTTTTTAAACCATACTAATTATGTAACTATATGCATCCCCAACCTCCACAAAAAAGTAGCCATCATACAGAGACCACCTGGCCCCACAACTGACTTTTTCGACTGCATCTGCACTTTCTATCTGCTATCATCCCTAGTATGATTATGGGAGGTTTTAACATCCCCATAGACACACACAACTCAGCTGCCACCAAACTTTCATCACTTTCCTCCTTTTTTGGCCTCTCACAGTGCTGGATTTAAAATCTCAAACTTTATTCTCCCCATATCAGACCATAATTTACTTTCTCTCTCGACTGTCCCTCCAGAACAGAAACTAACACACCCTTGCAGGAACCTCAAAAGTTTGATCTTCAAATTCTCTCTGACATCACAAACTTGACTCTTTCTTGAATCTCCTCTTATCTCTCCGATTGGGCGTTCACCATCTTTTACTCTCATTCCTCCTCTTTCTCTCGCCCACTCTGTGTTGGGGTCCCACAGGGTTCAGTGTTGGGACCACTACTCCTCTTTCTATACACTTAGCTTCGGTGAACTCATAACATCACATGTCTCCCAGTACCACTTGTATGCTGACAGCATGCAAATCTACATCTGGCCCAGATGTCAAATCCCTGGTTTTTAGGATCCCAGAATGTCTATCATCCATATCCTCCTTCTTGTCCTCCAGTTTTCTCAAACTCAATATAGAAAAAATGGAGTTCATCATCTTTCTCCCAACCCTCTACACTCCACTCTTTATCTCACTTATCTATCATAGTCAGTGGCTCCACGCTCTCCCCAGTCTCACAAGTCTGCTGACTTGGGATAACCTTTGACGTCTCCCTTCCTTCAAACCACACCTCCAAGCCCTGACCACCTCCACCTGAAAAATATTTCCTGAATTCGCTCTTTTCTTGACTTTGATGCCACAAAATTGCTTGTTCATGCCCTTATCATCTCATGCCTGGAATACTGCAACACTCTTTTCTGTGGACTTCCATCTAGTACTGTTGATCCCCTTCAATCCTAAACTGTGCTGCCTGGCTGATACACCTCTCTCCTTGCTACTCCTCTGCCTCAAAATAGGGCGTCAAAAGTTTCTTTTGCGCAAAATACACCAAAACTATGGCGTCTTCGTATTGGGACATGTCATCCTATCTTACTATATATTGAAGATTTTTACTTTGTACCAAGCACTTTCAATAGGAGTCAAGTTTTGTTTACCAGAACACCTTTTTAAATATACTGAAATGTATTTATGTCCAAAAAATTTACCATTTCAACCCTTAAATGGAGATCTCAAGCCTTTAGAATGAAACCTTTGAAGGATTGGAAAGATATCTGAATACAAGGGATGTGGCTTCCTTCCTTAAATTGTATGTATAATTTGGAGGCTAGCTTCAGAAGCTTGCACTGGGAGTCTTTTGGCTTATATGGTGCTGATCACCTTTTGCATAATAGTTCAGTCCAATAAGCATAAGTCACTTACTAACATTAAACCTCTACCTTATGTCAGTGCAGCGGTATTCGCTGTTTCTTCAATTTTATGCTTTAAATTATTCATCATTTTATACTTGACTACTGCAGTCTTTTGTCATTCTGGCAAAAATGTTTGTTCCCCAGTGTTCTCAGGGCCTTTTATCTGTTCAGAATTTTCCGCATGAAAAAATCTTGTGTTTCCTGTTTTCCTGCATAATGTAAGACATCCCTAAGCAGTGGTCCATCATGTAACACTGACCTTACATTACATTACATTTTTAAGTCACAATCATCTTTTCTGCACCATTGCAGCTTAATACCATATTCATGTCAGTGCCGCAGAAACTGCTGATCAGTGGCACATGTTGGTTGGATAATGTTTTCAAAAGTGTAACATTTCTGCAAATTATTTACGGTGGTAGGGTCAAGCAATGGGTGCGGTTTCAATCATGTTCTAGTGCTAATTGGCTGTCTAGTAGCAGTGTTCAGAGGTACAGTACTGTGCTAACTAACGATACTACTGTAATTAACCACTTTCCATCATGTACCTCTAACTTTTATAAGTCCTTGTTTTAGCATGCAAATCTATGTCTTGCCATTTCTGTATTAGCTATCTGAGACCAGCTATTCTGGACTTAAATATATTGCAATTTGAGAGAACAATGTATCAACATCCAGCAAATTAAATCAGTACGTTATAAAAAATGTATTTATTATTATGCATTTTTAAAACCCCCTTAAGCTGCATGTCCAGCGGGTTTGGGAATTCAGTAGCTGCAGTAGAGGAAGGTAAAAAAGGGAATTAAGTATTTTTTATATAATTACTAATTATATTTATATAAGCCTAGCCTGAAATGAATGGCACTAAGGATAATGACAGTGGATTAATTAGTAAAGTCATGTTTACAGCCAATGTTATCCATTCAGGAAGAAAAATTAATTTACATTTAAAAAAATTAAAATTTACTGATGTACAATGAAAAAAAAAAAAAAAAACCCTAAAAAAATCCAGTGAAAGTTTTTTTTAAAATTGTTTTCTGAATTTCTATTTGAAAAATTTAACTCATGTGCAAAAATGCTTTTGCATAAGCTGAGGGCCCAAAGCTTTCAATAATTTTTTTGGGCAGAGTTTTTTTTCAAATATACTGTTTTACTTTACCTGCTAGTTTAAGGAATTGGAGAAAAAAAAGTTTTTCAAATATATCATGAAAGGTTAACAAAGCCCCGATCCAAGGCTGTGTGACTTCACTGGAACAAAGTGCTAGAGATAATCAACCTTCCAAAACTGATCAAAAGATGCAGTGACAAGTCACCCATGTAAAAAATACTCTCCAGAAAGACATCTACAGCAACAACTTATCTCTCTAGGCTCAGATAATCTTCAAGTCTCTGAAATAAGAAATAAACCATGCAAAACATCAATACTCAAAATTATAGGAGAAATGGAAATTAAAAATGGAAAAAATGTGCTAGAAACAATAAAATATGTTCTAAAGCAAATCCAATAAACAAGAAGACTATGAAAATGGTGGTGGTATTGAAATAAAAAAAAAAAGTACGGCGCACCTTATTTAAAACAAAGACGGTGCCAGGCCGGGATGGTCCACTTCAGTACCATCAAGGTAGATAAAATTAATATAAAACATCTGGTTTTTCAGGTGATAGAGAGTATTAAACCATTCAGAGATTTATTAGTTCTTCTATGTCACAATAAAAATACCTGACAACCAGTCTAAATGCAGTCATACCCCTCTCCGTAGACCACTTATGGAAATGTGAATTGATAAAGTTACTTGATAAGAAAACGAATTCAGAAAAAAGACAGGCTAGATTTTTTTTAAATAAATAATGCATTACAAAGGTTACCATTTTGGATTTTATTTGTGCTGATTGATATTCTAATCCAGAAAAGAGTGTCTCTTTTAACCCCCCTTAAGGCCCCCAGCCTTTTTGACCTTCCTACAAGCCCTATTTTTTGAAATCTGACATGTGTCATTTATGTAAAAATAACTTTATGACACTTTTACCTATTCAAGTGATTAAGAGATTGTTTTCTCGTGACACATTTGCTTTAAGTTAGTAAGAAATTTTTACCAAAACAATTTTTGTTTGTTTGTGAAAAATAAAAATTTCATGAAAAAATTTGGAAAAATTTTGCGTTTTGGTTGAAAAATTTTCTGGTGCAAGACAGATAATTATTCACCACAAAATAGTTTATAACTAGCACTACCATATGCCCACTATAGGTTGGCATCTTTTTTAATGTCTTTTTTTTTTTTTACGACTTTAGAGGGCTTAGAAATTTAGTATAATTTTCTCACTTTTTAAAGAAAATTTGCAAATACTTTTTTTTAGGACCACTCCATTTCGACGTCCCCGGGAGGGGCCTGCATGTTAGATAACCCATAATGATGCCATCGGGAAAAATAGCCCCCTTAACGTTTTTTACAACACTATTTGGAATTTGAAAACCCTTCAGAAATTTCACAGAAATTAAAAGCAAAGGGAGGTAAATTTCAAAATTTCCCCTTTTTTTTGCAGTTTTTTCAAAATTTATCCCATTATTCCGGGGAATACGGTAAATTAAACTAAGAAATGCAAATAATTACAATTCCCCGGGTTCCCGTTTTTGGGAATACCCAAGTGGCCCTAGGGGTTTATTTGGCTCATCCCAAAGCCCCAAATAAGGGGAGCACCTACTATATTTCTGGGGTCTCTTTTTTAATACGATTTTTTTTTGAGGCGCCATTTTCAGGTTTGGGGCACCCTAAATGCTAAAACTTAATAAACACCCCTAAATAGCCGCATATTGGAAACTAAAACCCCCTTAATGAATATATCCAGGGTGCATTGATATAAAACCCCCACAGGTGATTCACAAATTTTTTTTAGCAAAGGCTGTGAAAATAAAAAAAAAATTTTTTTTTTAATAATCTGCAATTTTTTTAAAAAATGTTTCTATATACAAGGAATCCTGAAAAAAAAAACCCAAAAACTTTGTTAAGCAATTTTTAAAAGTTGGGCAAACCCTCATTGGGTGTAAACTCTGTTTGGGCGCATGGGGGGCCCATAAGGGGGGAGCGCTTTTTGGTTTTTGGGAACGCAGTTTTTTTGGGGGGCCAGTCCCTTTTGAAAAACCCCCCAAAGTCAGAATGGGCAAAACCTTCCAGAATCGCCCCATTTTGGATTCAACACCCTCATATCTCACTAGGGGTGTATGTGCATTTTTGGGGATGCACAGGGTTTCCTATTTTTTTTTTTGCATTGGGCAATGAAAATGGGGAAAAACGCTTTTCGGTCATTGTTTTTTGAGTTTCAATTTTTACAGCTTTCCCCGTGCAGTGTAAATATTATAACTTTTATAGGGGGTCTTGCAATACAATGATATAGATTTTATATGTTTTTTCTGTTTTATTACTTTTACACGTAAAAAATACTCTATAAAAAAATTGCGTTTTTTTTTTTTCCCTATTCTGACAGCCATAACTTTTTTTATTTTCTGTGTGCAGAGCTTTGTATGGGCTTTTTTTTTTTTTGCAGGATGAGTTGAATTTTTAGGGGTACCATTAAATGGGGTGCATATGATGTATGTTTTTATTAGGTTTTTCTGAGATGTTTTGAACAAAAATACAGCAATTTGGTAGTGTTTTTTTATTTATTTTTTATAGGGTCCCTGTACGGTATATATGAATGTGCTTTACTCGCAGGTCAATACGTTTACAGGGGAAACCAATTTTATTTTTTTTATTTTTAATTGCTTTTAAAACATAAAAACATTTTTTCAACCAGGAAAAAGTTTTTTTTTGCTTTCGCCTAGCGGGAAAGCCATAACTTTTAAATTTTTTCTGTGTTTGGGAGCGTGGGGGGGCTTGTTTTTTGCGAGATGATTGACGTTTTTATTAGTTCATTTTGGGGGACAAGGGCTTTTGATCGCTTTTTAAAATCCATTTTTGGGGGCCAGGGTGAAGAAAAACTGCAATCCCAAAAAATGTTTTTTTATTTTTTTTTTTTAACAGGGCCACCGTGTATATCCTGATAAGTTGCTTTACTCTTTGGGCGTACGATTAGGGGAACCCTATTTATATATTTTTTTTTATGTTTAAGCACTTTAAAAAAAAAAAAAAGTGTTTTTAGTTGTAAAACAATATTTATGCACGCTATATTCTAGAGCTATACATTTTTTTATTTTTAATACAAGCGTATAAGGATTTTTTTTTTTTGGGATGAACTGACGTTTTAATTGGGCAATTTGGTTTTTAGGAGTTTTTTAAACGCTTTTTTTCCATTTTTATGGCTGCGGATGAACAATAATCTTAATTCGTGATTGTTTTTTTTTTTTTTTTTTTCAGACAATTTTCCGTACATTAATTAACATGACAGATTTATAGGGTGGTCGTTTCGCACGCACGATACCAAATTGGGTTTTTTATTATTTTTGATCTTTTTTGGGGGGTTGGCGTTTGTAAAGGGGGAAAAGGGGGGTGTAGTATTTTTATTTTATTTTTCGTGTTTTTTTTTACTTGTTTTTTTACTTTTTTTTTACTTTTTTTTTACTTTTTCACATTTTTTAAAATTTTACTTTTTTCCCCATAGGGGGTTTGAATGAGAATTTTAGATCTCTAAATTTAATAAAACAGTGCCCTAGCTGTTGCTATACTGGTTCCTAGACAACTGTCTCAGATCCGGGAAAATGCCCACAGGGCACGGCCGGGATCAGACTCACAGAAAAACCCGGAAGGCATTTCTTTTGCCTTCCGGCTTCTGTAAAGGAAAGGGAGGGGGCTGCACGGGTCGCCCGATCCGTGCGCTGCTGCCGCCGACAGAGACGCAGGAGGGGCGATCTCCTCCTGCGTCTCCCTTAGTTTTTTGCACCCGATCGGCCGATAAAAAAGGGGTTAACCCCCCCCCCCCCCCCCCCCCCCCCGGAGCGATCCGGGGTTGGGGGCCCACGCTGCGGATTCACTGTAAATACAGCGCCCCCCCCGCGCCATGGCGAACTCTGCTTTAGGTCCGCGCGATCCTCGGACGTTCCTACGTCCCCGGTCGTGAAACCCCGAACGACCTGGATAGGATACGTCTAAAAGGCGTTAAGGGGTTAAAACAAGCAAGATAAAGGGTAACGCACCTATGTGGTGGGTGCTTTGGGTAAGGGCAAATATTTATAGTTTTTAAAAATGTAGTAGAAAACCACGGCACACCAATTCTGGGATTTTACAAATAATGGGGTATTTTTTTTTTTCACAAAATAGAAGTCAGAAAAGCGTGAGCACAGGAGGAAGCATGCAGAAGCACATATGCTTTTAATCCTTTGATCTTTGCATGCTTCCTCCTTGCCCCACAGCCTATACTTTAATTAAGCCTTACCCCATAACTTTGTGCCCCCCTTTACACATAATCTTTCTCATCCTGATACATTTTTCATTACTGATCTACCTTATGCTCATCCTACTAAATTTTTTTGTGACAAAGGCTTCGGGCCCAAAGTCTAAAGTTATCGCTATATTGGATCACTGTAACCTTTTACAAATGTTCCTTGTAAACAGTATCTGACTATCTATTTTGTGAAAAATAAAATACTCCATTATTTGTATAATACCAGAATTGGTGTGCCATGGTTTTCTACTACTATTCTTTTAAAATCAAAACTCATGATAAGACTAGAAGATGCAATTAGTGTAACCTAACTATGGAACAGTGACAGACCCCCAATTGGAGCTATCCGCTGGTTAGTGCAGAGATGACTAATGTTTTATCAGGTTCCGACCGAAAAAACTTGGTTCTTTTTAAAAGCTGCAAATTTGTTACAAGGGCAAAAAATTTAAAAAACAAAAAAATAGCATGAAAGCAATATTAACGATTATAACAGGGTTGTACAGAGAAGTATGGGAGCAAGCAAAGTACTAAGGGAAAAAAGTAGACAACTAAGGATTTTACCCAGCATATACAGTATTTCATAAAAGTGAGTAGACAGCTCAAATTTTTGTAAATATTATATCATATCTTATCATGGGACAACATTGAAGATATGACACTTTGATACAATGTAAGGTGCTCAGTGTACAATTTAAACAGTTAATTGGGAAAGAAAATGTCTGACGAAAAAAAAAAATAGTTGCTCTACTAAAGAGGCCCAGGCTGAAAGAAGATTGCCAATACCTTGAAACTGAGCTGCAGCACAGCGACCACGGCCATACAGTAGTTTAACAAAACAGCTTTCACTCAGAACAGGCCTTGTCATGGTCGACCAAAGAGGTTAAGTGCACATGCTCAGTGTCATATCCAGAGACTGTCTATTTAAAATAGACATATGAGTGCTGCCAGCATTGCTGTAGAAGTTAAAGAGGTGAGAGTCAGCCTGTCAGTGCTGAGACCATATGTTGCACACTGCATCAAAAAAGTCTGTATGGCTGTCGTCCCTCAAGGAAGCCTCTTTTAAAGATGAGGCACAAGAAAGTCCCCAAAACAGTTTGCTGAAGATTAGTAGACTAAGGATATGAATTATTGAAATCATGTCCTTTGGTCTGATAAGACCAAGATAAAATTATTTAGCTCAGATGGTGTCAAGCAAGTGTTTCGGTAACCAGGTGAGGAGTATAAAGACAAGTCTGTCTTGCAGACAGTCAAGCATGCTGGTGTGAGAGGCATGGTTTGGGGCAGCACAAGTGCTGCTGGCTGTGGGAGCTAAAGTTCATTTAAGGAACCATGCATGCCAACATGTACCGTGATATACAGAAGCAGAGCATGATCCCCTCCCTACAGAAACTGGAAAAGTGTTGCAACATAATGACCCAAAACACACCTCCAAGATGACCACTGTCTTGCTAAAGAAAATGAGGGTAAAGGTGCTGGACTGAACAAGCATGTCTCCACACCAAACCATATTGAGCATCTGTGGGGTATTCTCAAATGGAAGGTGAAGGAGCGCAAGGTCTTTCACATCCACCAGCTCCATGATGTCGTCATGGAGGAGTGGAAGAATATTCCAGTGGCTGCAACCTGTGAAGCTCAAGTGAACTCCATGCCCAAGAGAGTTGAGACAATGCTGGCCACACAAGATACTTACATTTTGGGCACAATTTGTCCATTTTTGTTTAGAGGTGTACTCATTTTTGTTGCTGGCAGTATAAACATTGATGGCTGTGTGTTGAGTTATTTTGAGGGCACACTAATTTTACACTGCTATACAAGCTGCACATTGACTACTGTACTATTGTATCCAAATGTCATATCTTAAGTGTTGTCCCATGAAAAGTTAAAATACAATATTTACAAAAATGTGAGTGGTGTACTCACTCTTGTAAAATACTGCACCAAAACATTGTTATTGATGGAAGTCTGACCTCAGGACCCTGTTGACTTGGAGGAAAATGCATTTTTCCAGCACAGCTGCGCATTAGATCACCTACTGCGTAAAGGAACTGCAACACATATCCAATTCAGGTAGATGTAGCTCTATGTCTGTGCCACTTGTAACTAGGAACGCTGTAATGCAGGGATAAATCAATGAACAAGACTTATTGTAAGGATTGTAGGAATCCTGGCAATTGGATTCCCATGAACCAATAAGTAATGGTATACATATTGCAGTTCTCAAAAACAATAGACTGGAAACCTCCTGCTTTTATTTTTTTTGCAGTTATGTAATATTAAATGTTTTGTTACATTGGTAAATTTAAGCAATACATATGTATTTAAGTAAAAAGAATGCAACACAGACCCCCTCAACTTTGTCTATAACATCTCTATACAGTTTCTGTTTTCTATAGATCACTTTTCAGTCGTCATCTCATTATTATCACAGACAGGATTGCAATGAAAAGTAACACCTATGAATACTATATACCAATCAGCTATAACACTGAATATACCTAACATTGTTAAAGGGGTTGTCTCACTACAAGGAATGCTTTCTATGTTAAAGATCTTGTAAAAACAAGTCACTTTGCAACATTTGTCCATTAACAGTGTCCTACCTATTCTGAGATGTCCCCTCTTGCATGGGCTGCATCAGCTACTCCGGTCGTTATAGCTACAGACCAGTTTGATCTATCCTGATAGGCTGCCAGCACTGGTTGCTATAACTACAGACCTGGCTTCTACTGCAGCCTAGTGGAAGCCAGTAAACACACCCCTGAATTCAAAGTGAAACTAAGAAAACAGGACTGAGGTAAGATGAATCAATGTAATGAGACACATCCTTTAAGTTCCCTGTTGTATTGCCAAAAAAACATCTTTGAACTGACCGCATGAACTTCATGAGTCCTGTCTTGTGTCCAGCACCAAGAGGTTAGCAGCAGATCTTTTAAAGGGGTATTCTCACTTTAGACAAAAATGGCATATTACAAAGGTTATACTACTTTGTCTGATTTTTCCCACCTCGGGGATCTTTTATCTACTACAAAGAGAGCCTCAAAACCTCTTCTTTAATCACGGTGGTCGGGACTCTCCCATTGAAATGAATGGGAGTTCTGATTAGACCTGAGCATCACTGTAATATGCCATCATTATCTATAGTGGGGCAACCCCTTAAGTTCTATTAGTTGTGAGCTGGGATCTCCATGAATTGGACTTTTTTTTTTTTTCGGGCACAAAAAGCCAAAAAATCGGGAAAGAATTCGAGACCAATTCAAGGGCCCTGAATTTTTTTATGTTCCCTTCAACTTTTTGGAATCTTTTTTAAACATTGTGGTAGGGGGCATCTTTCCTGCTAAAGGGGTTTACTGCCTTTGGGGAAATTTTTATTTTCCCCAAATTTAAAGGGAAAAGGATGCCTTTAGTCTGCAGCAATGTCCAGAACATCACATTGCCTTCTCTGGCTTGCCTTCTTCCCATTGTGCATCATGCTATCATCTGTTTCCCAGGTAAGTAATGTACACTCACCCAATACTACATAACTTTAAAGAAAATGTGATTCCTTACATGAAAAACCTTTCTTTTAAATTTTGATTTGTTTCCTTTTTCCAATGCTCCCCATTGCCTTTTGGGGGTAATTTTTAAATGGTGAAACCAGGGGTCTTTAAGACTTTATTAAAACTTTTCTACTATAAACAACTTTTTAATTTTTTTGGGGGATAAGTTAGCCCTCACTGCCCATGTGCTCCAATAAGCCTTGGGAGCCAATGAACCTGTTGTCATCTCCTTTCTTGAACCACTTTTGATACATAAAAAACGGGTTTTAATGAGACCTGCTTTTCCCAGAGATGCTCGGACCCCCAGTCCTTTTAGTTTTAAACTTTTTTAGTTTTTTTTTAAAAACACTTACTATTTTCCCTCGATTCAAAAACCAAAACCCTAAAAACAAACCTTCACCACTGTCAAATAATCAATTTTAAATTTGTGTTCCCTTTTTTCCCAAAGTTATATCTTAACTCGGGATCACCACGGGACAATAGTTCAGTCCTTTCTACCTTCTTCACCTTTTTCCCACTAAAAAATTTGAGAGGGGCAAAATGATTCAAAAAACGAAGGGGAATTCGTTTAAATTTTCGGGAAAAAACTTGGGGTTTCGGACCGAATTTCGAATTTTGGGAACTTGGGGTTAAACGAAGTGTTTTTTTGATTAAAAAAAAGGGCTGCAGCACATGGCGCAACTTTGGGGCAAAAGCACTCGGGGAGGGAAAAAGGGGCATAGGCCGAAATGACATTTGCAGAGATAAGCCAACAGAGACCCGGGGGGGTTTACTTTTGAGGGGCCCACCCAGCCTAATGGGGGACCGACCCGCGCCGTTGGGAGCCCCCACAACCCCCTTTTCCAACTTTTAACTAAATGGGGAAAGGGTTCTGTTTTCGGGGGGGAATAGCGTTTTTCTGAAAAACCCGGGATTTTAAAACACGATTTTCTGTGGGGTTGCCCCCGCTTGTCTCAGAGACTGTTTTCTGAATTTTCTATTTCTTGTTTTGTTTTGGGGGGTTTTTTGGATCTGAAACCAAATTTTGCGCCCACTGCACTGCATATACTTTTCAATATCCAAGGGGGGATCTAAGCCCTTTTTCCTTTTTTTTACCCTTTAAAGAAACAGCTTTTTTTTAACAATACAAATACCACTTTTTTTTTTGGCTGCTGAATTCTTTTTTGCGAAATTTTCCCATCCAGGGGTTAAATTAAAAGGCGTTTTTTTGCTGGTGTGCTGACAAAAAAAAACCCGTCCCCCCGGGTTTTTTTAAACGCCAAATATATAAAATTTTTTTTTGGTACCCTTTTTTTCCACAACAAAGGAAAAATTACAAAACTGAAACTCTTGTTGGGGTGGGGGCTTAAAAACCCCGGCTTTTTGTAAACAATTAACCCCGCTTAAAAAATTTTTTTGTGCGGGGCCTAAATTTTTTTGGGGCGCAATTTACTTTCCGGGGGGGGTTAAATTTTAAACGTTGTTTTTTTTTGGTTTTGCTAACAAAAAAAAACCCCGTTTTTTTTCCCAAACCCCGCCAAAAAAAAAAAATTTTTAAATTTTTTTTTATAAATATTTTTTTTTTTTGGTTGGGGGCCAAATTTCACAAAAGAAAAGGGGGCCAAATTAAAAAAAAGTATCTCTTGTTTGTGTGGGGTAGAAAAAAAGGGAAAAATTTGTAAAAAACCGCTACTAGTTTGGGGTTTTGGCTCAATTTTTTGGGCGCAATTTCCCAATTCCAAGGGGGGGTTTAATTTTTAAAGCGTTTTTTTTTGCTGGTGGCTGACAAAAAAAAAAAAACCGTTTTTTTTTTCCCACACAAAAATATATATTTTTTTTTTTTTTTTTTGGTAGCCAAATTTCCCCCAAAAAAAAAACCCCCCAAAAAGGGCAAATTTACAACAAAAAATTTCCGAAAAAAAAATTTTTGTTGGGGTGGCCCCCCCGGAAAAAAGAAAAAACAACCCCCCAAATTGGGTTTAAACACCCCCCCACTAATTTTTTTGCTTCCCCAAATTTTTTGGTTGGGCCCAAATTTTACTTTCCCCAGGGGGTTTTAATTTAAAAAAGGCGTTTTTTTTGGCGGGTTTGTCTGACAAAAAAAAAATTTTTCCCTCGTTTTTTTTTTTTCAATTTTTTTTTTTTTTTTTTTTGGCCCAAAAATATATATATATTTTTTTTGGGGGGGCCCTAAAGCCTAATTTCCCCAAAAAACGAAAATTAAAAAAAAACTGAACTCATGTTTTGGCTTAGAAAACCCCCCAAAATTTGGAAAACCCTTTTATTTATTTTTTGGGGGGTTGGGGCTCAATTTTTGGGGCGCAATTTACATCCAGGGGGGTTTAAAATTAAGCTTTGTTTTTTGCTGGGGGTGCGACAAAAAAAACCGTTTTTTTCAACCCCAAAATATATATTTTTTTTTTTTGGTAGCCAAAATTCAAAAAGCAAAGGCAAATTAAAACTGTATCTTTTGGGTTTGTGGGCTTAAAACCCCAAATTTGTAAAACCCCCCTACTAGTTTGTGCGGCTAAATTTCTTTGGCCCAATTTACATCCGGGGGTTTTTAATTAACTTTTTTTTGCTGGTGTCCCGACAAAAATAAACCTTTCTTTTTCAACGAAAAAAAATAAATTTTTTTTTTGGGTACCTAATTCACAACAAAGGAAAATTTAAACAACTGTATCTCTTTTTTTTGTGGCGTAAAAAACACCAATTTTAACACGCACTATTTTGCGGCTAAAATTTCTTTTTTGGCAAAAATTTTAAACACCCAAGGGGGTTAATTAAGCTTTGTTTTTGCTGGTTCCCTTGACAAAAAAAACCCCCTTTTATTAAAACCCCAAAATATAATATTTTTTTTGGGTAGCCAAATTTCAAAAAGGGAAAAGGGAAAAAATTAAAACGGGTACTCTTGTTGTGTGGCGTAAAAAAACCACCAATAGAAAACACGCAAACAAAATTTTTGGGTTACGGCTAAATTTATTTTTTGGGGGCGAAAATTTAAAATCCAGGGGTTAATTAACTTTTGTTTTTGCTGCTGTCCCGACAAAAAAAAAACCCGGTCTTTTCAACCCAAAATAATATATATTTTTTTTGGTTAGCCAAAATTCACAAGGCGGGAAGGGGCAAATTAAAAAAAACGTACCCCTCCTTTTGTGGGGGCCCGTAAAAAAACCAACGCAATTGTAACACGCAAACAAAGCTACTATTTTTTTGGTGGGGCTCAACCCTTTTTTGCGCAATTTTTTACTTTCCCGGGGGGGTTTAAATTTAAAAAAAGGGCGTTTTTTTTGGGGGGGCTGCTGGGCTGACAAAAAATAAAACCCCGGTTTTTTTTTTTTCTTTTTCCAAAAAAACCCCCAAAAAAAAAATAAAAAATTAAAAAATTTTTTTTTTTGGTAGCATAATTCAAAAAGTGAAGGTTAATTAACCCTGTTTTTTGGCTTTTACTTTTTATTAAAACCACAGGGCTTGTAAACGCCCACAAAAAATTTAAATTTTTCCCTCCCCATTTGGGGAACCCGCAATTTTATATCCAAGGGTTCCCCAAATTTTTTGTTACAAGGGTTCATTTGGGTAAAAAACGGGGTGTATTTTTTCATAAACAGAAGCTTCATCAAACGGGTGTCTTTTACATTTTAGAACAAACAGTAGGGTAGAAAGAGAGGGGGGCGGGGCTCGCAACTGCGAGTGGCAGTGGCAAAAAAACTTTTTCTGAAAGGGGGGCCCGGGTCGCACCCACAGAAAGGGGGAAAACCGTCGCAGCAGGGTCACAAAATGGTGGGGCCAAAACTCCCCGCTGTAACTAGCCCGGGTGTGTTTTTCCCGGGAAACCCCCAAAAAAGGGTTTTTTGATTAGTTGACTGGGAAAATCCTTTTCCCCCCCGAGGACATCTGAAAAAACCCCACCAAAAGGGGTTCTTTGGAACCTCAGACAAAACACTTATTTTGGAAGGGCCCCCGGGGAAGGGGGGTCAGCGGCCCCACCGCCCCCACCCGCCTCTGCCCCATCCAGTTCCCCAGCCGGGGATCTACTATGGGGGTCTGGGCTCAGCGCCACAATATAGCAGGATGAAAAATTTTGAGGGGGGGCAGTCACAGCTACGGGGCGCAAAGGGAAAGGGGGCCAATATCCCCACTTCTTGCAGTAGGGGGCAAAGTATAGGGGGTGGAGGGCATGGGATTTCATGTGGTGAGAGGTAAACCCTCGGCTTACCAAGCCCTTTGTGAGGGACAGAGTGACGATGAAACACAAATAGATGATATGTAGCCGCCCGCACTTTTTTGGGACCCGGGGTGAAGCAAGGGCTTCAAAAACGTCACGAGAAGAGGGCGTCAGCTTCGCGTCGGCAGGGGCCCGCAGCCGCAAGGGGGTTTTTGGGGGCCCCGGGGAGTCAGCAGGGAAGCAACCCCAAGGGGTTATGTCGGGAGCCAAGCGGCCACGGGTAGAAAACCCGCTTCCCCAGGTCCCAAGACAAGTAGGCACAGGGGCTCAGCGAGGCAGCGGCGGCAGAAGTCACTCAGTGCGGAGCGTTGGCGGTAAAATCAGCTACTCGGGGGGGTGTCCCAGTTCTTTGCTAAGACACCGGGGAGCCGAATATGGGTATATGAGAATCTGGGGGGCAAAATTTGAAGCGTGGCCAGGGAGCAAATTTTTGGGCACAAGGGCCCTTTGGTTTCAACACATGCAGCGTCACCATCCGGGGCCTGGGAGAAACTGGCTCAAATTTGGGGGTTCCACCCCTGCCCGCGGCGGGCAGCAGCAGGGGCCATGGCACGAATCCCCCTTTTTAAACCCCAGCCCAAGGGCCCCACCACCTCTGCAAAAGGGCACTGTTTTTTCTTTGACATCCTCTCCCGGCCCCAAAGTGCTCCTCTCCTCGCTACCTTGGCGCCAGCATCTTTTCGGAAGGGGGTTTGGGAAAGAAAACAACAGTATGGGGTTCCAAAACCCCTAAGGTGCAGAGCTGCCCCGGGGCCCCTGCCCCAAGTTTTTTGGTATGCATCCCTCCCCCCCCAAAAGGGGGACTCTGAAACCATTGGGGAAAAACTAATGGCTTGTCCCGACCGAGATGGAATTCCAAGCCGTAATTTTTTTTCCAAAAAGGCAGTCCCCATCACTTCATAAATATGTAGAACAAAAGGGTGGGTCAGCCCTTGAGCTTATACGGTTTTTTCCAAAAACACCGGGCAGCGCGGACGTCTGGAGCTGAAACCCAGGGCCCCCAGGGCCAGTACATGCCCCTTTAAAACGGCCCACTGGGGAATGTGTTTTCCTGCCCAGGAAACACCAACAATTTTGGACGGGAGACCCCCGCTTTCCCCCTCCCTTTTTTAAAAACTGCGTTCCCTCCCCCCCAATTTTTTTTTTTCCCCGCCTCCTCCTCCTCCACCACCACCCCCAAACTCGGGCCTCCACAATACTGTTTTCCATCATACCACATGTGAAAGGGCCCACAGCGGTGTAAACCAGTTCAAACCCCTAGCTTGCCTCGGCGAACGAAGTCACACGGGGGAAAGGAAAAACTGCTTCCCCGCGTCATGCAGAAAAGAAATCGATGTGGGGTTTTCCCTCCGCGCCAACTGCAAATCGGAACCATGGTGACGGAAAATTTGGGAGGAACTTTTTTCCCCCCGCTGAAACCTGAAAGGTTCCTTTGCGCCCTAAAGGGCCCCCTGTTCAATCGGGTTTTAAAAAAGGTTCCTGAATTCTTCCACCGATCTTCAGAACATTCTAAAATGGCCAGGAAACTGTGAAAGCACTTTATAAAAACGTAACAAACCCAGGAACCCCCCTTCCTCGATTCCCAGGGGCAAAAAGGGGCCCTCCCCCAACACGTTTTTGATATGCGATGTTTCCACCCCGGGGAATTCCAGCCTGCACATTTTGGGGACCGACGTATGAACAGAAAAAGGCCATTAACGTTTTTTTTGATGATCCGGGCAGACAGAAGAAACCCCCCCTTTTAACTTTGATGCAGCCAGTGGCAGCTCATGCGTGACACCTCCCCTTTTTTTTGGGGGGGCCTTCGAGGGGGCCCAGGGTTATTTTTTCAGTGCCGGGTTCCCAACGGATGAAAAAATCGGTTTTTTTTTTTTTCCAAACTGTTAAATGTCCTGGAACAGATGCTGAAAAATCTGTCGGGGCGGGGGATTTGGGAGATGGGGCAAACTACATCTCGGGGCCACATGAGTCCGGGGGGGGACAAAATTTGGAGGAGGGGGGAAGGAGGAGGGGGACTTTGGGGGAGAAAGAAGCATTGCCCTTGGGAAAATGATTTGGATTTTCTACCCGGGTTGAAAAGAGAGGGGGGAGCGGGGGAAAACGGGAGGAGGTGGATGGAAAATGAGGAAGAGGGCCGGACCCCCCAGATGACCCCCAACACCGTGGCAGTATACAGTAGGGAAATGGGGGGCAGGGGGGCCCCTCGGAGTCCTTTTTGCAGATGTCCCGCAGAAAGCTTAATTGCATGGCTAGTGACAGCCGAATAGTCAGCATCCCCCCGCAGAGGGATGACTTTTTTGGCCTCCACCCTATTGGACCCTTTCCCACCGTTTCCCAAAAAGGGAGCCTTTTTTTCCCCGCTATTGAGGAAAGGGGAAAACAAACCAAATACCCATAAGGGGAAATTCCCCCCGTAAACAGTTGGGGCCCTTTCCCCATGGTCGGCAATTTGTCCCCCCTTTTGAAAAAGGTCTTTACCCGGGGGGGTTTCCCCAAAACGCTCAAAGTACTACGTGCCCCCCCGGCTGCCCGGGGGGGAAAGGGGGGGGGGTAGGGGGCAGTAAAACCCCTTTCCTTTAGCAGTAAAACCTTTAAATCTGGGAGTCACTAATGAGCAGCTTCCTTCACCCCCCCAAATAGGAGGGGATTTACCTTTTTGCAGCAGGACATGAGCATTCCCCCGAAACCAAAAAGTTTGGGGGGCCTACTTGGGCGCACCTGCCACCCCAGTTAAAATCCGCTTTGGCTACTTTGGGGAGGGCCAAAAACCCGGGTGTTGGCCGCAACTTGGGCCATTTTTTGCAAGGAGGGGCGTCCCCCCCGGGGCCGGAAGTGGGGCATCAGAGCGGGGGGTTCATGCGGGGGGGGGCCCCTCGTTACCCCAAGGGGGAAACCCGCTTGTCCACGGGAAATGTTAAACGCTGACCTTTGTCAAGTGAATCAGGCGTGGATCGCCAGGGTTTTCCCCAAACCCAATGCCCTTTGGCTCAGTTTTGGGTTCAAACTACCCGCCTCCCCGCCACTATTCTGAAAGCCGCCGGGCCCCCCCTGAAAGCCACACATTGCCCGAAGTTTCCTTTTCCCTCCCGCCTACCACCCGGGGGTTTTCCAGGGACGGGATTGCCACCCACCCTCAACACTCTGTCATTGTGCCACTTTTATGTGCTCATGCTGCTGCTGCTGTTTTCGTTTCCGTGACACCACACTGTGGGCATTGTGCCACTCCTGGGGGGCCGGTACTGTTTTTCCCACCCCAGAAGCATTGTGCCACTCTCTGACCCTCTGCGGGTTTCTTTCCCGTCATCACTCCCCTCTCTGTCATTGTGCCCCCCCTTTCCTACCTCCCTTCGGGTGCCGGGGCCTTGGGCCCCCCCGGCCTTTTCCCCTCATTGTGCCGCCCCTGTGGCCTAATTAAATATTTTGCCACCTGCAGAAGGTTTTTGTGCCACTCTCTTACCTCCCTGGGGTTGCTCCTGGGCATCACCTCCACTTCCCTGTCATTGTGCCCCTTGGGGTGACCTCAGCGCTGCCCGGCCGTACCCCCCCGCTCTCAGTCATTGTGCCCCTCTGTGGGCCTTTAAAACTATTTTGCCACCTGCCGAAAAGTCATTTTGGGCCCCTCCCCCCCCCTGACCTCCCTGCTTTCTGTGTGACCTTTTGTCTGCCCCCCCCCCCACTTTTGTCATTTTTCCACTGTCTGGAAACCCATTTCTGCCTTCGCCGTGGCTGCTGCCGGGGGCCCTCCACACTGTGGCCAAATCCTGTTTTTTTTTTTTCCCCCCCTCCCCAAAATTTTTTCCCTTGTGCCACTGTTTTGAAACCCCATACACGCCGGCCGCCGTGACCTCCACACTGTTTTAACCCCTTTGTCCCTCCCGTGGCCCAATAAATGTTTTGGGCCACCCCCAGAATGCCATTGTGCCACTGTCTGACCTCATAAACCCCCTGCCGGGCCTGACCCCCACACTTTTGTGATTGTGCCAACCCTCTGTTTTTTTTTTCCCCCTTAAAACTGTTTTTTTTTTTTTTTTTTTTTTTTTTTTTTTTTTTTTCCCCCCTCCAAAAAAATGTCATTGTGCCACCCTTTTCTGAACCTCATACTTTTTGCCCGCCGTGAAACCCCCAAACTGTATCAATTTTGCCACTCTGTGGCCCCAATACTTTTTTTTTTTGTTTCCCCCCTCCATAATGGGCATTGGGGCCCCCTGTCCCGACCTCATACTTCTGCCCCCCGTGACCTCCACAAACCCGTATCATTGTGCCACTCTGTGGCCCAAAACGTTTGGGCCCCCTCCAAATGTCATTTTTTCCACGCCTGCCCCCATGCTGCGTGGCTTGGTCCGCCGTCACCTTTTCCCCACTCTATCACTAATGTTGCCACCCCGAGCTCTCAGCTTGTTTTTTTTTCCCCGCTTTCCCCTAAACATGAAATTTATCACTACATTCCCCTTTAGTTTTTTGTCCCTTTTTTCCCCCTTAAATGCCCCAAAGGGAAATTTTATAGTGAAGGGGATTCTAAGAGCGGCGCAGTCATTTGGGGTGTCATAAATAAAACAAAAACATTGTATGAAGACCAAAACCCCAACCCCTCTGCTATTTAAAACCCTGGCACAACGTTCTACAGCACCCCGCAAAAGGGTCTGGCAGCCTGGGAAAAAGCTGTTTTTTTAACGTGATTCGTCCGAAGTAATTCGGGGCCGAAACGAATTTTTTCGGGAAAAATTCGGCGAAATGACCGGAACCACCGAATTTTTTGGGGAAATTCGCCTTTTCCCAAAATATAAAAAATTCAAAAATAAACAGGAACAAAAAAGCCCTATTAACAAAAGGGCCACCCTGTTTTGGGGAAAGGGCTTTTCCCTGTTTTTTTTTCCGGGGGTATCCCCGCGCCTCACTTGGCCCCCAAAACCCCTGTCGACGCAGGGATGGGGATGTTTTGGCCCCAGTGTTTGCCACTTTCAAACTACGCCTCACATGAAGGGGGGTGCAATGGGTTCGGTGTTGGCGTTCCGGGGGGGACTTTGCGCTTTTAAAAAATCTGAGGGATGTAAGAACGCGAGTCGGCAAAGTGGTGCTTTTCAGCGCTCGGCAAAATCCGACAGGGAGACCTGTTGAATTCTGGTCTAAATGATCCGGGGGAGGCAAGTGAAACGAGAACGTAACATGAAAAGGGAAACCCTTTTTGAAATCACAAAAAGAAATTTTTCGGCTCTCAGTGCCTGCGGCTGGGGTATAAACCAAAAAAAAAAAAAAAATTTGGCCCCTTTTAAAAAAGGCGTAAAAAAATTATCAGAAAAAAAAAGCTCAAACCTTAAAAAAAAAAAATAAAATAAAAAAATTTCCCCTTTTCAAAAATCTAGAATTGGGGCAACAAACAGGGAATTAGATCTTGCCAAAATTTCCCCGGGGAAATTTCAGTAATTCCAAAAAATTTTGTTAAACTCTTCTCTTGGGCGGCAAAACCGCCAATCAAGGGAAAGGAACGGAAAAGTGACCCCCTTAAAACCTATGGAGAAGTAGTGACCAATCAAATACAAAAGGCGGGACATTTTAAAATACAGTAAAGATGCAGAAAAAAAGCTGATTGGTTGAGCTAAACGGGGGCTTGGCCCAACCTGGCCAATCAGAATAGGGAGCGAAAAGGGGGCCCATTTTAAAAACCCATGGGGTATAATTTACCAATCAAATCAAAGACGGGACAGTTCAAAAAAAAGTAAAAAAAGCAGAAAATAGCTGATTGGTTAAGCTAGGGGGGCTTGGCTATTTTATCATTGGGGTTTTCGAAAAAAAAGAAAAAAAAATGAATTTTTTTTGAATGAATATTTTTTTTCGATCCCCCCCCTATTAAAAACTTTTGAGAGTCTTAAACATTTTTTTTTTCGGGCACGTACAGTTTAATTAAAAGATTGCATTTGAAAACCCCCCAAGAGCGTTCGCCCCGCCCCCCCTCCCCCTTGGGCCCCAAAAAACCGGGCCTCTTTTTAAATTAACCAATCCAAACAGAGCCCCCGCTTTTGCAAATTTTTTTTCCCCATAGAACTCTATGAGAAGGTACTCCCGCCCGGGTTGGCTAAGCAGGACGAAACCCTCTTCCCACCAACCAATCACCCCCGGGACTAAAATAAATTTTTATAGACAGTAATAATTTTAGGGCGCCCCTTTTTTTTCCCCGCCCTTTTCTTTCCCCCATTCCCAAAAAAACTACTAAAAAAAATTTGGGGGATTTTAAATCTGCTGCCTGGGCTCAAAACCCAAACAGCCTCTTTTCCCGTCTTTTTTTTTGTATTTTGAACTGGCCGCCTTTTCATTTTATTGGTCCCCTACTTTCCATAGCTTTTAATGGGGCACGTCGCTCCTATTCTGTTGGTTTTGGTTTTTGCCGGCCCAAAGAAAGAGCTTAACAATTTGAAATTTCTGTAAATTTACCCCCCAATTCCCCTATATCGCCCAAATTTCCCGAGGTAGCCCGGCCCCGGGGGGAACCAAAAAGCTTTTTTTAAATGATTTTGAGTGATGAAATTTTTTTAAAGGTTTTAGCTCTTTTTCAATAATATTTTTACACCTAACAAAAAAAAAATTTTTTTTTAAAACATAATCCATGGGGCCCCACCGGGGCTGATACCGATTTTTCCCCGGCCCCATCTCTCCATAACTCCCAAAGGGACAAGAAACTCGCGCTCCCCATTAGCCGGGAAAGCCCAAAAGCCCCCCCCGCCCCCAGCTCAACCAATCCCGCTCTTTTCTTCTTTTTGTTTTCTATATTTTTAACTGTCCCCGCCTTTGAAATTTTGGAAATTTTTCAAAATTTCCCCCCATAGGGTTTTAATGGGTCCCCGTCGTTTCCCATTTGCTTTGGTTTATTTCCCGGGCCGACCCAAAAAAAAGCTTACAGAATTTGGGAAATTTCTGTTTGTTTCCCGGCAATTTTTCTTTTAATTTCCCCAAAACTGTTGGCGCCGGTTTACGGCGGAAAAAACGCATTGTTTTGTGATTTGACTGAAATTTTTTTTATTTGAAAGGTTTTTAGGCCTTTTTTTTTCAGAAAATATTTTTTCACCTAATAAAAAAATTTTTTTAAAATCAAAAATCCATCCGCAAAGGCGCTGAGAGCTGAGATTTCATTGCCCGGGGAAAAAGTCCCTAGACTAAAAAGGGACAAATAGCTTTCGCTCTGATTGGCCGGATAGCCAACCCCCGCTACCCCAACCCAAACCAAAACTCTTTTTCGCCTTTTTACTGTATTTTTTTAATTTTCCCGCCTTTTAAAATTTTTATTGGGCAAAAACTTTCTCCATAGGGTTATAATGGGGGCCCCGGTTTGCGCCTATTCTGATTGGGCCCCGGATTGCCAAGCCCCCCCCAGCTCAACCCAAACAGCCCCCTTTTTCCCCTTTTTTTAAAAAATTTTTAAAAAATTTTTTTTGAACTTCCCCCCTTTGAATTTTGATTGGTCCATACAATTTTCCATAGGTTTTTTCCTTGTCCCCTTGGTTCCCCTCCTAATTTTGATTTGGCTGGTTTCTGCCGACCAATGAGAAGAGCTTTCGAATTTGAAAAATTTTTGTATTTTTCCCGCAATTTTTTAATATCCCCAAATTTACGATGTAGGGCCGTTCCAAAATTTTTGGGAAAATGGTTGTATTTATTATTTTTTTAGTAGGTTTTTTGGAGCTCTTTTCGAGAATGTTTTACCGCCTTTATAAAAAGGGAATTTTTTTATTCTTAAATTTCCCTTCCACAAAGGACATCTTTAAAAAATTTTTTTCGGTTTTCCCCGCCTGTCTCGAATCGGAATACATTTTTAGGGGCGCATCCCCCCCCCCTTCCCGCACTGGTTTTAAAGGACTTTCCCCAAAAACACTGGCGAGGGGCGGCGGACCTTAAAACGCATGGGATGACCCCACTAAATCAGGCTGGGGAATCTTTGGCCACAGGCCCCGGCACTGGGGCCTAAGTCCCGCACTGCGCCTTTACACACTGAAGAGGCACACGGGCTTTTCCAAAACCCCATGTATGAGCACAACCCCCCAACACCCCACATAAAATGAAGGGGGAAATTTTTTGGGGGGGGGGCCAAAAATGGGGGAAAAATGCGCTCCAATGGCAGATTCATACATTGGGCCCCCCAAAACTCCTATATAAGTCGATTTGTTTTTTTTCTTTAGGTGTCTGCTGTAAAAACACAGCTCGCAGCCCGCTGATTTGAAGCTGAAAAAAATTGTGACTGGAAAATACGTCCCGCAGGGAGTCCCCTTTGACATTAAATGACTGGGTTGGGGGGAAAGCCCATTCAAATTCCCCCCATAATCATCAATGTCTAAATCGGTAAGTACTTACTTTAAAATGGCAAGGGCCCCCAAAACTCAAATTCAGAATAAACTTTAATTTCCCCGTAGCAATATTAGGATTATGTGTACACTACTTTTCATTAAGTAAGTAAACCTAATAACTGCTTCTCTAAAAATATTCATGACAATGACAGTCATTAATAAGCTCCTGGCAGCCACAAAGTTTGGAGCTCAGCTGAACTATCTTAAGTCTTGAAGGATTTCAATTTGAATAGTAAACACTCTAAAGCTGGTTGTACACAGTGTTTTCTGATAGGTATTTTGCAGTAGTATTTTTAAGCCAAAACCAGGAATGAATGAATGCTTTTTCTGTGTGTAGACTCTGCTCCAGGTTTTGGTTTAAAAATACCCTTGAAAAATATGTGTCAAAAAATCATGTATTCTCAGCCTAAGTCTAATTACATAGTGAGCAAAAAAATACAACTGCAATTTTTGATGGAGCTTTCTGAACAAAAGTTGGAAGTGATCCAGCAGGAAGGAGAAGTATAAGTCCATACTTTATATAACCCAATCCTTTTGTATCCTGTTTTGGGCTCAAAAGCTGTTTCACTTTCCCCCCCCCCCAAAAAAAAAAAAAAAACCCTATTTACTACTGTGGTTACACCAGAAAAGTTTCGTAAAATGTGTACAATAAAGTAAAACATTTTTGGCACAGCATGCTGCAGTGTGTTGCAGACACATATATTAAAGATAATTTAGAAAATTAAGAAAAAGTTTGAGACTTCTCTGGCACAAGGGGGGGATTAAGCAGAAAGTGAGTGTCACTTCACTAGAAATGGTTGTGGTTTCATGGAAAAAGGGGCATGGCACATTGCAACAAAGTGTGCCAAAACTGTGACAAAACAAATGTAAAGCTATCTAAAAAGCTAGACTGCTTGTCTAAATTTACACTTAAATTTTAAAGGGGTTGTCTCACTATGCTGTTTTACAGAGCCATAACCAGCTTCAGGCTCCCACTTCCTGTTCAGGCTGTAGGTGGGTCTACAGCAGTGACTGCCATATCCGCTCTGCTATTCCTGGCTGAGCTTGTTACAGTGACATGAGTGCTGAAGGTTTTTAAACTGTAGTGCACAAGGCTACAAAGCTCTAAAGGGTTAAATCTGGTCAGTAAGTAATGTAAATAAACTCCTGTCTTTCAAGATAGTAAACAGAGCAGGGTGTGAAATCACCATCCCAGCCACTGCTCCAGCCTGTAAGAACAGAGAGAGTTGGCCTGTAACTAGGGAAGCTTGTGTGTTCAAAAGCAGACGATAAGCTCTCCTTTAAAGTTGAAGAGAAACAAAATTAGAACAGCAATGTAGTCTGGTAATATTCTTTATATACCTTTGCTGATAAGTCTAAAGCTAATCTATGAAATAGGAATATTCCTTTAAAGGGAATGTGTCATCAAAATTAACTTATTGTTTAACTCACATTTTTATGTTCAACACATTTTTAAAGAATTTTTTATTTTATTTTTTTTTAATTTTCCATATTACTTTCAATATTTTTTTAATAATCATTAAGTCCTGCAGTTTTCACTTTGGCCACTAGGCCGAATAATAGTCTGACACTTCCTGTTCTGGAGAGAGAGATTCTCAGTCCTCTGCTCATGATCAGCACAAAGAGGGTCAGACTGAAAGGAGACACCAGTGTGAATAGATAACACAGGATCCACCAATCACAAGAGCAGATAGTCACAGTTCACTCTTTCACCTCCCTGCACAGTGATTTCTTCCTAGGTCACAGAGCATGACTAGAAAACTCTCCTATAGAATTGAATGGGACTGAGTCAGTCTTTAGTCTCCTATGTGTATGACGCTACTGTAAAGCATCTCTTTGACTGCTATTAAAGCAGAGCAAACAAGGCCTAGTGGCCAAAGTGTAAACTGCAAGATTTAAGAATTATTAAAAAATATTGAAAGTGATATGAAAAATTTACAGAAAAACAACCACAAATTCCTAAAAAATGTGTTTAACATAAAAATGGGACTTAAACAATGACTAAATTTTTTATGACAGTCCCTTTAATTTTATACAGGAGGAACAAATGTGGGCCATTGTCTCAAATAAGACATGGACCAGTAGCATATAGAGAATGTAATCAATATATTGATCTGTGCTCTGGTAAAGTATTCATTTTATAACTCTTGTACTTTTGCCTTTTAAAAACTCATAAATGACAAAGTGGCTCATATTATACAGTATTGGCTGAAGGAATTACTGTAATTAAATCTTTTAATGTGGTTGTAATACTAATGACCAAAGGCGTAGATACCCAGCCCCAGAAAGGGCCCCATTTTATTTTGCCACCCTATTGTACTGTACAGCTGTAGAGATTGTTGTTGATACTAACAGAAACTCTTCTAGCTATCCAAAAACATTGGATCAGATTTAAACATATCAGGAATAGGATTAACATTCAAAAGAAAACTACAAACATAACATCACATACTTTTCATGTGTTCTATCAGCATGTTTTTTTTCATAGTTTATCAATAGCCTCTATTACATACAACAGCTATTTTTTTGTGTTTCTCTAGTACTCTCTCCCGTAGGGCGAATTGTCTTATTTTCCTTGCTTGCTTGTGAAGCACTTAGTATGTCTGTATCGGCAATGGTTCCCTGAGGACTTTGTAATACATTTATGGACCACTATTTTAATATATTAGAAGGCTACATGTTGATAATTGAACATTTTAATGTAACTTTTAACCAAATAACAATGGAAAAACACCAGCTTGTTTTAATATGGGGAAGAGCACTATGGTGCTTTATTTAATGTGGGTGGATATTAGCTGGTCAAAAAGTTACATTACAATAGTAGTAATGTAAAAATTACTAAAATGGTTAAAAAATTCTTTCTACTTATTTGGAGTAATATTATTCACTGAACATTTATATAATGTGGTTTACATGTTTGTTCTATGAATAATGAGCAGAAGGGATATGGAAACCATTTAATCTACAACGTGCACATTTCTATTCAGTTCTTTAAAGGGATTCTCCATCTCAACCTTTTTAAACTAAATTATTTAGCCAAGGATTGAAGTAAAAAAAAAAAAAATTCACCTCTGACACTGTGCTCGTTCTAGCTCCCAGTCTTCTCTGCTGCTATTCTGTTGTTTTTCAGCTTTGACCAAAAAGAAAGTCACTGCTGCAGCCTGTCATTGACTGCAGCAGTCATGTGAAACCGAACTGGGTTGTGTATTGCTGGAAGCAGAGGTGTGTCAGAAGTGAGTATTGATTTTTTACTTCCACCCTCAGCAGCATTCTTAAAAGGGTTTTCTCATTACAAAGATCATATCTGTAATGATGGGGACAATAAAAATAAGCACTTTTGCAATTGGGTTATTCTACACCTAAAATTGCAGCCTGGGTATTGGGCCATGCCCCTTTTGCTGTAATTGGCTGACTGATATTTAGTTCAGCCCTGTTGAGACATGCATTTTGATAGAGACACACCCCCTGTGTTGTGATTGGCTGCCTGCAGTCTGTGCTTACTCCCCTCTGAGCTGTGGAAAATGAATGTCCAACAGCTTTCTGTGCTGGCTGTATCTGTGTAATAAAGGCTGTCCCAGCTCCTCTATGCTCATATGCCAGCTCTATGTGAAGGAACTGGGCAATTACTGAGTCTCCAGGTGCTAGATTCACTCTCCCCCCATATAACACTGCCTTATACATTCTGCTCCTCCTTTACTCCTGCCTGATAACAGAAGGGGGAGAAGAGTGCATTTATCACATATTTTTCATCGGTTCAGGCTGTATATATAACCTTTTACACCAGTGCAGGTGGTCTGGTTGCAAGTAGCTTATGGAGGGAGGTGATAGCTCTGCAGACATAAGAACTGACCACTTCAGGTTTGCAGAGCTGTGACATCCTCTCCCTTCCACTGCAAACACATAATGAGGATGTCACCAGTCTTCAGTGAGGCAAGACTCGCCTACTGGGAAGAGAAACCCGCCTACAGGGAGGAGAGACCCATCCCTGGATTTGAAGCTGTAAGAGACAGAGAAACAGCTCAAGTCTGCGAAATCCTGTACTTTAAGATGAAAAAGGGGGAGTTGGAAAACCACTTTAATCGCTCTATAGAGAACAGAGCTGCTTACTGAGTGTACTGCTAGTTATAAAACAGCTTGGGTCATTGTCTGCTGTCGTCCAGTTATCCTTCCACCTTGAAGTCTAAGCTGTTAGTTTTGAGTGCTATATTACTCTTTTATTGCTCTTTATAAGTTGTTGGTGGGACTATTTGTCTAGCACTTTTAACCTTTGTGTAACACAAGTCTATATCCAGTCAGATTAGTAGTTGCATTTACTTTAGTTCTGGGATGAACATTCATTTAGTTCTTGGGATTTATTACTAGTACTACTGTACGGTTGCTCTGTTTATAAGTAGTGATGAGCGATTATGTTGACTATCGGTTTTAAACGGGTTGGATAGTCGTATGGCCCAATTTTTTAAGCGATTTCCCATAGTGATAATAGATTTCGCCCGATGGGGCAATTAAAGTCTATGGGAGAGGAAAAAAACACCTTCTTTTTACACCGAAACGGGCTGGAGAAGCTGGAAATTAAAATCCACAACGTAAATGGAAAACGTGGGGTAAAACTTAGAAACACTTAGGTTATAAAAACCACAGAAAAGGGGAAATCACAGATCATTAATCCCTGTCTTGTCCCACGATGACCCCTTTAACCTGCTTTACCCCCAAATTAAAAGTGCCAGAAGGCAGTATTATTTGAACCTCTTTTTTACTTGAAAATGGGGCCCCTTGAAATAAACCCTGTCCTTTTTAAAAAAAAGGGACCCTTAAAAAAATAAACTGACCCCCAGTTTTAAAAAAAATGCCGGGGAAAAAAAAAAAGGGGTCTTTTAAAACCCCCATTTTAGTTGAAAATTTGGCATTTGGGCTTTATTGTCCTGGGGCCGCGCAACGACCCTTAAACCTGCAAAGGAAAACCCCAGATTTAAAAAAATGCCGGGAAAAAAAGGGGTTTTTTGAAAACCACCATTTTTTGTTGGGAAATTTGGGCATTTTACTTTTGCCTGTCCTGGAACGGCAGTATACCAAAAAATTAAAAAATGTTTACCCCCGATTAAAAAAGGGGCCGGGAAAAAAGGAGTCTTTCAAAAAACCCCCATTTTTGTTTTAAAAATGGACATTGGGAAAATTTTGTTTCCCGGGCCACAGGGGGGATGGCCCCAAACCTGCATCCCCCAATTTAAAAAGTGCCGGGGAAAAAGGGGGTCCCCCCGAAACCACCATTTTAGTTTTAATTGGGGAAATTTGGGCTTTTCTTTTTCCGGACCGGAAAATGCAAAGGTTTCATTAAAAAAATGAAGAAAAGATTGGCGCGTGGTTTGTTTATGAGATTTTTACGGGGGCCCTTTAACCCCGCGAAGAAAAGGCCTGACGGTTCCCTGGCAAAAGAAAGATTTCCCCTTTGGATGCCGGTTTTTTGTCGCCAGGCCAAATTGGGAAGGGCAAACCCTTTTCCATTTCCATCCTTTCCTAGTCCTACCCCCCTCTTTGTGGGGTTACCAAAGCAAATTTCCCCTCCAAAGTTCAGAAAGATTAAAAAAAATTTAAAAGAAGGGGTATTTTGGAAAAGTTTTTTACCGTTCTTATTAAAAGACGGGGAAATCACAGTATTCCGTAAATCCCTCTAATTTCCTACCCGCCAAAAAAGGATTAGGAAAAATGAAATGTTTATTTGTTTAATACCTGTGGAAAATTGCGGTTGGTTTGGGAAAAAACCGGGAAGACAAAAACAACCGTGGGTTTTCCCTTTAAATTTTCCCCCGGGGGTTTTTCAACTGCCCGTAGGACTTTGGAATTGATAGTTTTCAACAAAAAATTCATACAGTTTAAATTTTGCGCCCAAAAAAAATGAATTTCCAAAACCCCAGCGCAAAAAAACTTTTCAGAAGTTACCCCCGGATGGGAAAAAAAATTTTAGTTTTTTTGGCCCAAACAATGAAAAACAGAAACAGTTGCTAGAGAATTTTTCTATTTGGGTTTTTCGTACAAAGTTTGGGTATTTGAAAAAAAAAAATAGGGCCGCCCCCCCACGTTTTAATACGCTATTTAAAAAATTTTTTTACGGATAACAAATGGTTGTTTTTTGCCCCCTATAAATTTAAAATGCAGGTGGAAAAATTTCAAAATTGCTGTATTCAAATTCCCAAGTTTCAAAGGTTTGGCCCTTTAAAGAACCCAAAGGGTGGACTGCGCCCCAAAATGAAAAAAACGTAATTTTAAAAAATGTACGGTTTGTTTAAAAAAAGGTTTGTTTTTTCAAACCCATAAAATTTTCAAACCCGCGGGACTAAAAAAAAATTTTTTATTTCAAATTTAAATGCAAAATGGCTTTTTTGAAAACAAAAACTGGGCCCCACCAAAAAGGGGAAAAAAAAAAAACCTTTTTGAAATTTTAAAACTTTACCCGGGCCCCTTTATTAGGTTTTTCCATGCTTTGAAAAGGGGGTTGGGAACCCCCTTTTTCCTTCAGAAAAATGCCTCAAATTTTTTTCGTGGCAAAGATTTTAACAAGGTGTTTGCAACGGGTGCCCCAATTGGTACCCAAAGGGGCCCCCAAAAGTGCCCAAAAAAAATTATCCCCAAAACCATGACACAACCCAAACCCCAGCCTGAACCCCTTGTTTCAAGGGAAAAGGTGGGGTCCATTTTTTTAAAGTTGTTGTTTCAAAAATTTGACCCTACCCTCCCAATGTCGCAGCAAAATAAAGGGTCATCAGGGGCCAAAGGAAAGGGTTTTTTTCCCAAACTTTATTTTTCCCCAATTTTCCCATGAGGGTTGGGAAAATTTTGGGGCCTTAGGGTTTTCCCGTTTTTTTAGCTGAAAAAAAGTGGGGGAAACCCCGGGGTGGTCTTTTTTGTGCTGGGAGGGCCCCTCCCGCCTTTAAAAATTCGCCGTTTCTGTGCATTCGAGATGCTTTTCTGCCTACCTTGGTTGTAAAAGGGGGGGGGGGGGTTTTTTTTGGATATTGTTTCCTTTTTTTCACTTAAAAACCCTCTGCCAAAATTTTTTAAATTTAACAAGGTTTGCAAAAAGGACTGCCCCCATCTTTTTTTTTTTTGGAAGTAAAAACCCGGGGTTTTTGGTAAAATACCGGGGTCAAAACGTTTCAAAAATTAGACAGTTTTGGGCCAAAAAAAACCACCCTTAAAAAAACACCTTTTTTTAAAAGTTCGGTTAAAAAGGGTTTTTTGACCTTTAATCCCTTTTCCTGGGGTTCCCCCAAAAATTGGTATTAAAATTAAGTGAAAGGGTTGGGCGGGGGACCCTAATAAAAACCTGATGTATTGGATAATAAAAAATGGTTTTTTCACCTATAAATAACCTGCGGGGACTAGAAAAGTTCTGTATTCCCATTGTAAATAAAAAAAGGGTCTTTGCCCAAAATGGGCTGCCCAAAAAGAAAAACAGTAATTAAAATTTTTTTTAGGGTAATAAAAAAGGGTTTTTGACCTATAAATTTTACTGCGTGATAGAAAAAGTTTTGTATTCCTATTGTAAAAAGTGGGTCTTTGAACAAAACGAGCTGCGAAAAAGTGAAAAAAAACCAAATTAAATCGTGTACAGAAAAAAAAAGGTGAGTTTTGCACCTATTCAAATACACCTGCAGTTATAAAAAAAAGATCTGTATCCTAATATAAGAAACAGGCTGCACAAAATAAAGCAAATATTTCACCAAAAATGGCCAAAAACTGTTAATTTAAAAACCCCATTTAATGCGGGGCCCAAAGCAGAGTTGGGAGCACAATTATCCACTCCCTTTCAAAAAGCCTTCCTGCTGCTGCCGGGCCTGTCTGTCTGTGTTCCCCCGTACCCCCCGCCCCCCCCCGCGGATTTACAGCGAGATGCCCTTTTAAAATTCTCAGCCAAAAGTAACAAAAAAAATTAAAATTTAATCTCCCAAATTCTAAGTTCACAGTAAAAGATAGTTGTCTGTGTGAACAAAGAGAAAATAGTTTCGCTGAGCTGTTTTGAGAGAACCGAGCAAACGTCCTGCTCTTTGAGACACAGACACCCATGTCATGAACAGGAAGGGCGTTCTATGTAAACAAGGTCATGTGATTTTTCCAGCCAACACAACCATACACATCCCAGTATGTGTCGCCCCCACCCACTCACCCTGTCTATTCTTAAATGATTTGGGGCCCACCAAAATGACGGGAAGCGCCGAAAATGGCCCATATTATAGATTTGCGCAGATTTTAAAACCTAAATTATCGTTTGTCGAAAAAAATCCGATCAACATAAAAACCGTGCCGATTTCAACTTTGTCGATAATAATCGCTCAACACTATTTATAAGCTGTATGTAGCTTTCCGGACTTATCCATTTTAGGCTCAGTTTGTGCAACAATGATTTCTAGTTGGATTCCACATAGATTCCAATTTGAAATCCTCTATTAAAAAATTAAAAAAAAAATTTTCCCCTTTGACCTCGTAAAAAAATCCTGTTGTGTTTCAATACAGTATTTTCGGACATGGTTTTTTTTTAAAAGGGGGGGACATGCAGTAAAAAAACTTTGAACATATCCAGTATTTGGTCATATTTTAAGTGGAAAACATGTGGAAATTTACTTTTGATGTCAACAGGGATGGCTAAAAACCTTATGCAATACTGTATGCAGCCAAAATATTTGTATGTGGTTTTTAACATGGATCCATGTCCAAAACCACATAGGCATGACGGGGACTCATTCTGTACTGTAAACTGCAAGTAAACCAAATAAAAAAATGACCCTAAGATTCTCATGCAATAAGCATGTGAAATACTCATTGGAAAGTTATTTTCCCCAAGGCTTTTGTTGCGGGGCGCAATCAATTGATAGCTTTCATGAGCATACGAAGTAAGTCCGCCCCCCCCTAGCATACATTTTCGCACGTATTATACCCCCGGGAAAGGAAGGGAACATGTCATTTCTTCGCATGAAAAAGTGTTGTGAGTAATGGCGGGATAATGAAGTGGCCCTCCCTTCCCGCGCTTTAAAAGTAGTGCTGACCAGGTACTTCTAAAAAAACCCTGGCATTTGCGGGGCCCCGAAAACGCCGTGGAACCTTACCCTAATTGTTTCCTTACTTGAGATAACGTTCTAAAACACCTTTCCTCAGAACTCTGCATTGTGCCAATTCCCTGTTTTTTTTCTTGAAAATGTATGAATAAATTGAAAACTGGTAGAAACTGTTATCCTGTCAAAAAGGAAAGTCCCTACACAATGTGAGCACTGATTCAGCGAGTCAGGTTGTGTATGGATATACACCTAAGTGGTACAACCTAGCTGTTAATTTAGTTATAAACTTCTAGAAGAAATAATGGGGAGAGGGATGGCCCAATACAGAGGTCTAAGGAGAGATGCTCCAGAATGGTTATTTTATTATCAGTGCAAGCATTTACTAACACAGGACTTTATGTGGTTTTAAAATTGTTTTACTTTTTAAAAAGGGGTTTTTTTGCCATGATGTAATGTTGGGGGGGATCCCCCCCAAAAATGGTTTTTAATCACTTTTCTAAATATATGTGATTACAAAAATTGCAGTTGAGAGAGCTACAGCCTTCCCTTACATGCCTTTGGTTACTTAAAAAGTTTGTTTTAGTACGGCCTGACAAGAGCTGCTGGACGGGTTGCGCAAAAGAGGCTTCTTATTGATGGATGAGCTGCAGAGTTTTCAAGGATGGGTAGAAATATGTTTTCTTTGTATACAGAATTAATAGTTGTAGTGTGATTGATCCTGCTTTATCTGATGACGGAAAAAATGAAGGAGCTTTCAAGCTGCTTTTGAGGAGAAAAAATGTTGGTCTTTTGTATACAAAAACCCCCCCCAATTCATTTGTTATTTAAAAGTGAACATGCACACGACCCCTTATGCAGTTTTGTGCTCTGGCTGTGTGCTTCTCTCTCTCTTTCAGCTCCGTGATTTGTTTACATTAGCTTTTTTTGAGATAAGGGTCCTCCTGGCAAAAAAAAAAAACCCCTTTTTAAAAAAAAAATTTTTTATAGCTTTGTATGTGCTAAACTATAAACTTCTGCCACAACTATGGTGGACATGTCATTGGTGCAACCTGTGTAGTTGCACAGGGCCCTGTATGTGTCCATCAATGGTTCAATGCATATATAAGTCAATGAAATACATTATTTTCTGGTGCCTGCTGTAAAGCAAATCTCTGCAGCTGCGGAAGAGACATGGTGGTGCTCCATAGTCATGTAAAGAAAAAGAAGCAAAAATAAACTAAAAAAGATCGATGGAAAATAGATCCAGCATATAAAGGTGACGTATTATTCAACACTCAGTACGTAATAAAAAATGTGAAATCAAACAATGAACTTGAGGAAGTAAAGTTTATTGATGCAGGGCAACAGGAAAAGGGAAAGTTTTAAATAAACAAAATTTTGAAAAAGTGTTTTATTTTTTTAAAGGTAAATGTGCATCATAACCTTAATGTATAAGTCGGAAATAAACTTTATTACCTGTGTCAATATTAAACTTATGTTTGAATAGGGAAGAGACAAACAAGGTGGCACCGATCCCAGCAGTACGGCTCAAAAATATAGATACGTTCAATCCATTAACCCATTCACCATCAGTTCTAAGGCAATAGTGGTGCTCAGCTCCAATAGAATAGTTCATGCAACAATTCGCAGTGAAGAGAAAACTGAGCGGGCACTCACCAATCTTCTTTCTTATAGCCTTTATTTAATAGAATCATTTGGAGACAAGCACAAGATTGTGGTACGGCCCTTTTGGTGGGCAGACGCTTTTTAAAAACTGCAAATTTTGTTTACTTTTATTAAAAAATTTTTGTGCCATGGGCGGCTCCAAAACGCTGGGGTGACATGATTAGAGAGAAGAGCTGCGCTTGCTTCTCTCTCATTCACTTCTATGGGAGTTCCAAATATATCCTCCTCATTCTCATGCACGGTGGGCTTGCAGTCAGCTTAGAGCTGAGCATGGCACTATATTTTGCTTCATAGAAAGCTAACCTTATAACTGCTTCACTAAAAATACCATAATTAATTGTTTGTGGCACATTTCTTGTATTTTGGTCTGTTTATCAAATTGCTCTAGTCATGGTTTTTTTCTCATTTTTTGGTTATAGACTTGAAAGCCTCTAAATATAATATTACAATTATAATGAATTTATAGACAAGGAAAGACTTGTAGAAAGATTCAAACATGGTGGCAATTCATAGCATTATTTAATGGCTTGACGACCGCCCATTGACTATAAATGTTTGAGTAGTGGTCATTTATCTCTACACAGACTCTGTGAAACATCCATTGTTAGGGGATCATCATCAGGATCAGGTATGCACCCCAGGCTTTCACAGCGAGACAAATGGGCCAGGTTTTAAAATCCAAGACCGGTGCTGCCTGGGTTTTTTTAGAAATGCCAAAAAAATAAAAACAAGCCTTAATTTTTTGGCTTTCAGAAAATAAAACCCGCTGGTGAGCTTTATAGACAAAGATTTTTAGTCCCCACTAGGGTCCACAAAAAACCGTCTGTTTTCTCCAGTTGGGGTTTCCTCTAAGCCACAGAGTCCACCAGAGACCAAACAAAGAACTGGAGACCCAGCCTTGATACCAGCTACCGGTACGTGGGAGTGGATCCAACCATACTTTGGCCAATGAGGAAAGCCAAACCCAAACTAAGTGCTTACAGCGCTATTTTCTAATACAAAAAGGTTTTCAGTAATTACAGCTAGACCTCAAACTGACGGTTCCCTTTAACGAGGCCCAGGCCCCTTGGGGAAGAAAAATTTGCCCATGTACTTCCTAAAGTCAAATAGGAGAGTATTCTAGGGAAACATACCTTTCCTCATGATTCTGCCTGTCACTGTCTCACCCATTGGAGTGCGCTGTAATAAGGGCCATGAAAGGACGGGCTGTGCCTTTATTGGGTAAAAAAGCTTTAGTAGCCCAGTTCTATGATATAGAACAGTCACACTCCAAATTTTGGAGTGATAAAGCCCTGCAAACACTTTTTAATGACCCAAAAGATTTGGGGGAATTTTCTGGGGGCGTCACACCACTTTCAAGAATTCATCTGGGGGCATAACGGTTAGAACAGCCAGCCCAAAATTTAAAAAGGTGGTCTGTTGAGCCAGACTTGTCGTATTACTTTAATTCCAAAAAATTGGGGAAACTGCAAGAGAGCAGAGTGACTTTTGATCCACTATATTTTCTATTTTGCCTAGGGGCCAAACTTTAAACTCTATCAGTTCTCTATCTATTAAACACTTAAAACTAATTTTTATTATATCAACTCTTAACCCCCTTTTACACACTATTTAAAAACCCGATCCACCTCTCATTTAAACCCCTTTTTTTTTTTGAAAGAGGGAATAACCCTTTTTTTCCTTTCCCACATTCAAACCAACAAGAAACAAATATTGCCCCCTTTTTTTTTGGGAAAAAAAACACCGTCTGCAGCGGTGACACTTGTAGACAAGGGGGGAGAGATCACAATTTAAAACGTCAGCCTGACCTCGCCCACAGTTTCGCCAGCTAACCGGCTTTATCAAGGCTTAGAGGTCCGATCACATTGGGCCCTAAAGTTTATTAAAATAGTATGAAATTTTTACATGAATATTACATGTAAAAAGGAAGTAGTTTATGAATATAGTCTTGAACAATACTTTCCAAGCAGGGAACTGTATTTAAGGGGGGCCTGAGCTCTATTGAAATGAATATGCATATTAAACATACATGGGGGGAAGGCTTTATGGGAAGATAATATGCAGTGGTCTATTGTACATGGAGTTCAATTCCCAATGAATATGCTATTAATATTAAAGAGAAGGGGGCTTATGGAATTGACAAAGATGGCGGGTTGGCTGTTAATGTGATCCCTAGTCTGCTTATTCATTCAGGTGGGCCCTGTTGCAATAAATGAGAAAGTGAGAGGGAAAAGCCTTTCACAGTCGGGCTGGGGTGGGCTGTTGGTGAGTGCTTTGCCACAGGCAATACGGTAAGATGGGGGAAAGCCCGTTTGGAGATGGCAATTTGACTAAAGGTTTTTGGGCTCATGAGGCTGGTGGAGCTTTACCCAGGACATGTTATGGTGTGCGCGGCGGAAGGGGGGGGTGGGTTTATGTGGTTCTCTGATGGTAAATTGGTGGCCCTGAATGGGGTTTTACCTAACATGAAATAAAAGGGGAATAAGCTCAGACCACATGGATGGGGACCCTAAGCCTTGATAAAAGCCAGGTTAGCTGGCAAAAACATGTCGGAGGTCAGGATGACGTTTTAAATTGTGATCTCTCACCTCTGTCTACAAGTGTCACCTGCTCCCGGGACGGTGTCACAAGGGGGCCTTATTTGTTCTGTGTCTATGAGATTAGGGACGACTGCCCAAGTAGTTGGCTTGGGATCCATTACTGAAGCTAGTATACTTTGCTATAAAATAAAAAGGCTCTCCTGTTAATAGGTGGGGTTTTCCACCAGCCCTTGATTGATAGAAAGGGAGTTTATTCCCTCTTTCAGAAGAAAAAAGGGGTTAAATGATGAGGATAGAGATCAGTTTTTAAATAGTGTGTATAGAGGTTAAAAAGTTAGATATAATAAAAGTTACGTTTTAGTGTTAATAGATTAGAGAACTGATAGAGTTTAATTTTGGGCCTATGGCAAAATAGTAAATATAGACTTGTCGTATTGGCACTAGACTGCACCTGTTTTGGCACTAGATCTGCAGAAAAACAGGTTCATACATTCTGGTACATTCTACATTGCCTTAAAACTATTTAGAACTGGTCTATCAGTGCCAATGTTCATACATGTTGCCCCAATTGTGCAGCTGTGCAAGAGGAGAGCTGGCTGTCAGCATTAGCTGGCTCTCCACTGGGAAGGCAGGGATGGTTTATTACTGCCCCTGCCTTCTTGATCACTGTGTATACAGTGCTCTATGAGCATTGTATACTCAAATAGGCTGGAAGTCTCCAGACCCAGATCAGCTCTACAGTAAGTTCAGGGAGGTTATTTTCCTTGTACTTTTCTGGTAACTGGAGTTAATATGTAAGGGGAAATTAGAACAAAATGTTATGTAAAAATGACCCTCATAGGTCTTTTTCTGGCTTTACAGGGAACACAATATGTAAATTAAAAAATAAACACACACACACCACAAAATAAAATATTAATAAAAAAAAGCCAGCCCAAACTATAACTTTTAGCCCAACCCCCAACAACCCTAAAACTGTATATTAATTATATAAAAATGTCTGTAAAAAAGAGACACAATTACAAAACTAACTTTAATGTCACTTTTTCTATTAAAAATAAATAAAAATGTGAAAAACAGATCAATCTCTATCACTTTTTAATTTTTTTAAAAAACTCTAACATTACAATTAGACAACAGTGAATCCTAACAGACAAAATGTTAAACAATTAGTAGAATAACCAATTGCGAGAAAGTGCTATAACGTTCAAACCTGGATGTACTAAAGAAAATGAAAATGAGCCTGGTCAGGAGGGGGTATAAAGGACCCAGTGAGGAACTAGTTAAAAGGTTCCTCACTATGCTGTTTTACAGAGCCACAACCAGCTTTACTATATTTACTATTTTGCCAAAGGCAAACTTAAACTCTATCAGTTCTCTATCTGTTAAACACTAAAACGTAACTTTTATTATATCTAACTCTTTACCTCTATAAACACAATTTAAAAACCTGATCTCTAACCTCATCTTTAAACCCTTATTTGCTTCTGAGAGAGGGAATAGCTCCCTTTCTATTATCAAGTCTGGGGGAAAACCCACCTACTAACAGAGCCTTATATTATAGCAAAGTACTAGCTTCAATAAGGGATCCCAAGCCAACTACTTGGGCATTTGGTCCCTAATCTCATAGACACAGAACAAATAAGGCCCCCTTGTGACACCGTCTGCAGCGGGATGACACTTGTAGACAGAGGTGAGAGTCACAATTTAAAACGTCATATCTGACCTCGCCGACATGTTTTGCCCGCTAACCTGGCTTATCAAGGCTTAGAGGTCCGATCATGTGGTCTGAGCTCACTTCCTTTTATATCATGTTAGGTAAACACCCCGTTTCGGTGCTCACCAATTAGCCATCAGAGAATCCACCTAAAACCCACTCCCCCTTCTGCGCGCGCACACTCATAACCATGTCCTGCTAAAGCTGCCACCATGCTCTCATGAGCCAACAAACTTCAGACAAATTTGCATCACCATAACAGCTGCGCCCCATCTTACCATATCTGCCCGTCCAATGCACTGCACCAACAAACACCTCAGCCCGACTGTGATGGCTTCCATCTCACTCCTCATATTATTGCCACTGCTGGCCTCACCTAGAATGAACTAAGCAGACTAGGTTATCACATTACACAGCACAACTGCCAATCTTGTCAATTCCCCATAAGCCCTTCTCTTCAATATCTAATATGCATATTTCATTTAGAATATAAACTCCACTGTACAATAACACTGTATATTATCTTTCATAAAGCTCTCTCTATGTATGTAATATGCATATTCATTCCCAAAAGCTGCAGACCCCATCAAATACATTTCCACTGCATTGTTTGTCTCAAGACTATATTCATAAACTACTTCCTACTTTCACATGTAATATTCATACTCATTTTAATAATACTGTAGGCCCTATGGCTAGCCCCTCCCACCCGTCCCTAAACAGTTTTGACCTCACAAGTTCCCCCATTGAAGATTCTCTCCTACGGCTCACCCAGCTAGCCAATAAATCCACCACATCACAAAGGGAGCATGTAAGAACACCAGTGTCCGCAAATGCCACCGCATCCAGCTGCATCGCCTCGTACTAGACCAGCGCGCAAGCAGGTACAATAAATCTCTACATACATGAGTTACATACATGAATAGTCCCTTCGCAAAAGCATATACATGCATTCCCTAATTTGTTTTAAATAGAAAACAGTGCCTCAAACGTGATGAATATCTGTCATCAATACAGGGACCCAGGGACAATGAGAAAAACGTGAGAGCAAAAGTGGGAGAGGAGAGGGCGCGAGGAAGATGGACGGGAGGGTAAAAAAAAAAAAAAAAAAAAAAAAAAAAAAAAAACACATATGAACTCTGATGCTTCCATAGTCATATATTCAACTGTGCTATATCCACTTGACCGTACTTAATCACATATATCATGTTTCTTCAAAATTTTTAAATATAGGGAATAAAGCAAGATCAAATAAATGCCGAAAATAAAAGCCTTCGTTTAGGCCTTTAGGTTTCAATGTATTGAGTCTGTGTATCCATCTTGCCTCTTCCTGCAACAAAACTACATCCAAAAATACCTCTATATCCATTTGCTTTTTCACACATATACCCCAAAATTTTAGCACCTCTATTTCGCCATTATGTACTTCCAAAATGTGTCTTGCTAGGGGAGTGTCACCTCTAGTTTTAATAGTACTCAGATGTTTCGAGATCCGACGACGAAACTCCTGTATGGTTTTCCCAATAGATCTTGGGGCGGGTTTACACATAGCCCATAAACCACCCCTTGGTTTTTACAATTGATGATTGTCTTATCTCAAATTTTCCCTCTTATCAATGGATTAACAAAATCTTTAGTTTTCCATATGAATGGACAGAATGAACAGTTTGCCACAGGGATAGAGCCTACCACCGGAGACTGTAACCATGTTTTTTTCCCATCTCCTTAAAAGTGACTATGTACAAATTCATTCCTAAATTTCTTCCCTCTTCTATAAGTGACACTAGGGTTTATTTAGAAATCACCTCAAAAAATACTGGATCTGCCATCAGAATGTGCCAATGTCTTCTAAGAAATAGCTCTCATTTTCTTTAGCTCTATCATCAAAGGTACCTATACAACGAATTAAATCGTTTTTTTCTCTCTTCTTTTTACTGATTAATAAATGTCCTCTGTCACTGGTCACAGCCCTATTAAACGCCTTCCTCAAACATTTTTTTGGGTAACCCCTTGCCTGAAAACGTGCATTTAACTTTATACATTCTTCATTGAAATCCTCTAAGGTAGAACAATTTCTACGAGCCCTAAGAAATTGGCCTATGGGAATCCCCTTTTTTTGTGAAGGTGGATGCCAACTAGAGAAATGTAACAAACTATTGGTAGCCGTATTTTTCCGAAATATCTTTGTCTGAATCTGCTTATTTTTATCCAACATGATTTCAAGATCCAAAAAATTAATTTTCTCCCGATGAATTTCAAATGTGAATTTCATCCCAATTTCATTATCATTAAGTCTAGATACAAAATCCATGAATAATTTTTCACTACCATCCCAAAAAATCAGAATATCATCAATAAAGCGCCCCCAAAATAAAATCCGATCTGTGAATATTTCAAGGTGTTCAGAAAAAACAATAGCATCCTCCCCCCAACCTATAATTATATTAGCAAAACTTGGTGCACAGACATTTCCCATGGCGGCACCTTTTATCTGGTGATAAAAGGTGCCATCAAACAAAAAATAGTTATGTTGTCAAAAAAAAAATCCAATAGCTGAAAAACAAAATCATTGTGTTCCGTAAATTGTGTACCTCTTGTGTTCAAAAATACTTGATTGCTTTCAGCCCAGGTCGGTCTGATGTTACTGTATAGGGCTTCTACGTCTAAACTTGCAAGAAGTGTACTCTCACCTCACCACTAGAATCGTAATTCTCATCACAGTGCCCTTTGT